>DWPA01001749.1:0-17544 GCA_018251375.1 Calpodes ethlius
TTCGAATCCCGGCCGGGGCAGATATTTATGTGACAGATAAATATTTGTTCTCGGGTCATGGGTGTTAGTGACGTGTTGTCCATGCCACCTGCGACACAGGTATATCCTACTGCGGGGGTATGAGTGTTTTAGCGTTTATTATTATTTGTTTTACTTTAACCGTCTGTAAGTTCCATACGAATTAAGTAAAAGTTAAAATCATAACTATATCCTTTCGTTTCCTATCATTAAAAAGCAGATTATACTCCATCAAAATACCATTACGGAAAGTTATACTCCAAACGCTGTAATGGCAGAATGCTTCTAATCCATCGCCCGGGTAGGATATCCCGCGGGAGCCGGGATTACCGGGATTAAGGCAGACCTAGATGAGAATAGTCCTTTGTTATGACTGCACGGCTTTGCTTGAGATGTTTAGTAATGTTGTAATTGGAGTGTAAAGCATTGTAATCTCGTCTTGTTAAATATAGATGGCGTTACCCAATTCAAATCACCGCGAAGGAGCAATAGGATGCAAGTTTGACGTATCTGTAGTGGAAAGAAATATTCCAAATATACTGACGACATCTGTAGGTAGTGAAGCTAAAGGTCCCGTGTTCGATTCCGCACCGGAGCAGACATTTATGTGACAGATAAATGTTTGTTCTCGAGTCATAAGTATTAGAGATGTCTAATTTGTGTTTTATCCGTCCAATTTTCAACACAGGGAATGCTAAGGCAGGGATATGAGTGTGTAAGCGTTTAGTTTTTAATCCTGAACATCTTGCGACACGTTATACTATTCTAAGTTTACGCAATATTTAATCCGTTTTATAGTCCTGTTTTATGTACTAAAAAAAGGGGAGGAGTTTTATTAGTTATTTTTTCTCCGTGACCAAGCACTTTTAGGTAACGGTAGCAAAAGTGAAACCTCACGTTCCACGTGTATCAATGATACCCACACTAATAGATTAAATTCAATTTATTAAATGTACATACCTACTTTGAAATATGTTCAAAAACAACAATTCGTAATACTTACAAAACGAATAAACCAAAAATTAAAAAAACCTAAGACTGTTATTTTATAACTTGTATAACGGCCTTAATAAATCAGCTTTACATTTTTAATCACTTTTAAAACCACGCCATGAAAATATGTTTGTACGTTTTTGTCTGTGTGTTTATCATGGGACCCACGTCAAAGTGAAACCTGTGTGTGAGTGTGAGGCTATGGGAGTGATTATGTATGTATTATGTAGCGTTTATTTGTGATAACGATAACAAACAATCTTGCAATTCATCCCCTGCCTCTGGACATCGGCAACAAACCTCGAAGTCCTATTCGATTACGAGGCTTACTAACTATGACCCCTCCTACATGGGAGATTGTAGTTAGTTCGTAAAATACTAATGACTATAATTAGTTAATAAGTCCTGTTAGTACTAAACGTTAGTAGTGTAGCTTAGTCTTAATCGTAAATATTAGGAATCAGTCTGTAAATAATTGTAACTAATTTATCCCGACCTAACTTGGTCACAGATGCGTCGTCACTCCTCCTCTTGTATAAGTAAAACCGGGAACTTAACACCCTTCCCACTGGAACAATCTCTTATAATCCAATTGTGACACGACAGAAATAGGTGCGGCGGTGATATCTCACCGGGCGAAATTATTTGTTCTATTTTCCATTATACCTGTTTTTCTCATAGGTAAAGCCAACTGGCGCCAGTATTTATGGTTAATGGATTCATAGCATTATCGCTACGCATATTATTATAGTAATTACTAGCTTTCCGGCCGTAACTTCGCCCGCGCGATCCAAACATTACTTAATTTTTCTAAAATAAAATGATTCTAAAATAAAAGTAGCCTTAGTTACTCCTTATTACATCAGCTACCTGCAAATTTAAGTTCTGTCAAAATCGGTCCAGCCATTTCAGAGATTAGCCAGAACAAACAGACAGACAGACAACAATTAAAAAAAATATATTTTGATGCATGCACCGTATGTATTTTCATATGCATGTATATAAAATCGTTAAGTTTCAATATTACAAACAGACACTTCAACTATAGTCTCTCGTGGGTACAATAATACATACTTACTTTCAATGTAACTTGTACCAAATTACACGGACTGATCAGCCAATTCCACGCACAGGTCAGACATTCAATTAGCCAATGCATCAATCTCAATTAGACACGGAATCAATCAGAACGTACTACTGGTTTACGAACGATACTGTTGCGAGAATACGAGTAATTTACTCTTTAGTAGATGTTGCCCGCAGCTACCCACGCATTGGAAAAACAAACAACAATAAAAAGGTTATCGATTCTTGTCTATCATTGGTTGCTAGGCAACGCTTTGTTGTTAAACACTTTAGTTTGGATATACATCGTAATAGATCTTTCCCCAGAATGAGATAGGTAGGTTTTTGGAGATAAAAAGTAACTTATGGCTCCTAAACTACTTTTACATAAAAAATCTTACCATAACGTCGTCCCGTTGTACCTTGAAAGAGGGAGAAACAAACAAACTTACGGGTTCATAACATTAATTTTTTTTTGTAACCAGATGGACGACTTGAAGAAGACAGCGGGCTTTCGCTGGATTCAGACGGCTCAGGACCAGTCTGAGTGGCGCAAATTAGGAGAGACCTATGTCCGGAAGTGGACCTTTAAGGGCTGATAGATAGATAGATTAAAACGTTAATTATAAGTAACTGGCAATTACAATTTTTAAGTGACATTTTAATTTTTATTCTGTAATATCAACCCATAGTAGGAACCACGTCGGATGCTAAGGACATCCCAATTAAGTTTTAACGAAGATCCTCTCCAGAGGTCCGAATAATTACCCCTCGGTATTAACTGATACAGATTATCTGCGCGTTAAGAGCTTAGTATTGTGGAATTGCCGCCCATTCATTATAAAGGTAATTGATTCTATAAAATTCTAGTCAATTTTAATTTTAATAAGTTGCTTGATATGAAAAGAACAAATAGGAACGCAGTTTAAAGGTTTATTTGTATGTCAAATGTAACGCTGATCACCTTCATAACTACAGGCATATTACAGAAACTGCTACAAGTGTTGTATTTGTCAAGTCATTATCATAAAACGTAGCGTTATAATCCTATCGATTCCTATAGCATTTTTTTCTCACCGAATTTAAGAAGTATATCTATAGGAAACATGCAGAAAATCCTGAACTGCTTCTAAATAAAAGTGTCACAAAGACATGAATTTGTGATTTTATATATACGAAGAAAACATGCTAGGTAAATACTTCAAACTTAAAGTACTTTAAAAATAAAATTAAGTCAATTAAATTTATTTAAAAACTTAACTCGAATACTCTTTTTTAACATCAAAATATTCTTTATATATTTATTTTGTACTAAAAATATTAAGTAATTTGTACAAGAGAGTAATAAGGTGTATTCGTTATAAAAAAATATTTCTGTAGACACATAAGTTTTAACGAGGCAAACGATGTTATGTAGAATTTTAGAATAATCCAACAAATCCAACACCATGACCCGAGAACAAATATTTATCTGTCACACAAATACCTGCCCCGGCCGGGAATTAAACCCAGGACCCCTCGCTTCGCAGGCAGGGACACTGCTAACTAGGCTAAGGACTGTTAATTGGTAAGAAAGTAATCCTATCGGTAGGTTTGACATAATTATACCGGCAGCTAAGTTACTTCGCACGTCTCGTACCATGGAAAAGCAGCCTTATGATAACATATTCCGCCGCTCTCAAACGATTTTGCGTTACTCGTGCCTTTATAAGACTTAATACACACGGCTTGAGAATATAGTTGTGTCACAATAAATACATGTATACGTCCTACAATACGAAATCACTAAAAGATTTGGGTAAACAGGATTCTTCGAGAGTAATTCTTCATCGAAAGTAAAAATAATTACATGTAAAAATGTTCTACGCCATTAAATCAATGGGATTGATTGTTTTATCCTACAACAATGATATGTAATCAAATATAACTTCAAACATTAACGGGCATCTACAGGCAGTGACTTGTATAATATATGCTGGACAATTTTTACCATGTAAAATGACATTTGATTTCTGATCCAATTTGAAAGCCTCCTTCAAGTATCTTACGAATTTAATTTAAAGTTTGAAGCAATGAAAAATACATATGTCGATATTTATCGCACTGAAATTTTTAAAGAGTACTGTTGATTTTGAGTAAAAATCGATATATTATAATTTCCCAAGCGTGAACATTTTTAATATATTCGATACATTCAAAATAATATACAGCAATTAAAGACAACAAGTTTATTTATGTTCCGTTACTTTTTTTTTCCGTTTTTTTTTTTTTTTACTGTGTTTAAATAAATAGTAGATTCCAAGTTGGAAATATTAAGTGTATAATATGTTAATGTTTAATTTCAATAAAGAAATATTCATATAAAAAATTGTAACGCATTCAGTATTTTACCGGTATTTGTGTTCTATCATCACACTCTCACTTTAGTTCCGTGGATGCTCAAGCCAAGATGGCGACTATCAAATAGGCACACTTACGATCAACGTACTAGTAATATAGAGGCAAATATGACCAGGACACAGGCCTTTCCTGAAAATCGAAGAGGCCTAAGCTACACTTCACCACGGTGCTGTACGCGTAATTAAGTTTATATTAAGAAATTGCACCGTCTAATAAGTATATCTAATAACTAACCATCTATTTGTTTGTTATTTTCTTTTATTATTGTTTATATTTAATAAAGTTTAATTTTCTGTTATATCAGCTAACTGGTTTTTTTTGTCATATTGTTTTTTATTCAACGAAATGCGTGTCTAAAAGTTTTTCTTACAAAAACATAGAGAACTTACATTCGGCTGCCAATAATAAGTACAGAGATATTTCACCCAACATCATGTACGCCAAAATATCGGTATAATGATAAACTTCAAACCTTCATGAACATGATTACTCCAGTAGTTCCAGGGCGCGTAGTTTACCCACGTGTAGTAGTAATTAGCACAGTTTAATATGATACCCGGCTCGGTAATAATAATCAGCGAAGGGGATCCGCAATTACATTAATTGAGTAACGCGAAACTTAATTATATTACACCTTCAACATAATTAGTATCACTAACACATAGTTGGGATAGATTTATCGTTCACGCTTATAACATACATACATATGTGTTTAATATGATAACAATAAAATGATTGTCGGTTAGTAGTGTTGGGATTTAAAGCTGTATTACCTAGAACACTCGGTAGGTTTTAATGTAAAGAAAAAAATGTATTTATTTTCATCGTTTCAAATGTTCATATAATTATGTATAATAATCTAAGGATCATCACGGTGGGTTGTGATGATGAGTCTGAGAATGCATAGAGCTTTAAGCTCTCCACTTGTACCCGATTTTTTATGGTGGTAAATAAAGGGTATATAAACAAATATATCTTTATTATCTATCTTTTCATTGTCAGGTGATTAACGCAAATAATTAAATTATATAAAGTTCCACATATCCGAAGTCTAAGCCATCGTCAAAATCTTTTTTGGTAGTCTTAATCTAACAGGTCAGAAAATCATTTAATCACAGGCAGTCTCTGCTTCCTAGGCGCTTGAAGAACCCTTTCCTTTATTTATTCTTTTCCTATTGCAAACTAATTAAAAATGTAAGGTGGATGAGCATTTGCGCATGTAAATGAACACACCAAATGACTGTTTTGACGCAACTGACTTTTTTTTTCAAAAATGCTTTTGGTACTTTTTTTCTAGTTGTGATTATTAGATAATTTTAATATATATTCGAGGCTCTCAGGTAACAAACTTCTAAATCTGTAGTTTGCCTATTCTAATCTATCCATGTATCGGGGTTGGCTGGAAGGAGTCTACTCCAGGCCTTTTGCAAGGTAGAGATGTCAAAACAAAAGACATCCATATGCATTCATAACCTGTAGTGTTTGTTGGTAATAAATCAAATATTATTGATCATTTCAAATAACTTCGTTCTCACACACATCCCCACACTAGGTCTGCGTAATATATGTCACAAATGACACTAACACACTAGTAAGACGTTACAAGCAACCACGAAAGAGTAAAAAATTTAATCAGTCTTGAAATATGTGTGCCTCGAACAGGAATCGAACCCAGAAAACCTCACGCAGCTGCACCATCAAGTAATAAGTTGTCCAGAGAGTCGTTAGCGTTGGTTAATTACAAATAATAAGATGAATAATTTATTCAACTCAGTTCAGTACTCCAAGGTCTGTGCGCTCTCAGCTTAACTATTCAAAATTCTAGAAGCATCCATTAAGCTACATGTTTGATCGCGTGATTTAACGTATTCGCCTTCAACGAATAGTAATGGCGTCATAACGTTTTTAACCGATTAGGAGTGAGTAAACAGCTGGGGTGGATGTTAACTTGATGGTTTTATGGAGTTCGTTGAAGAATTGGATGGATATACTCGCTTGGATAAAAATAACTAGCGGCTTGAGTTCTGGGTTTTATCATTTTGGAGGTATCTAAAAAAAATCTCGAACCTTCTGCAATTTATTTCAAATTACAAAACGTCCGAATACATATCTCTAAATTTATGAATTAGTTCATTTTATTAACGATATTTTGGAAACTCAAGTTACCTTTTCCGGGGCGTGATTTAAAAGTATATGTTTTATGACTCAGTGGCACATAAATGTACCGAATGTTCAAATCAAATCAATATTTAACCAGCCGACTATTAAAAGATATAATATATTTTGTATCATACCGTATAGGTCAGCAATAATATGTTAAACGTTGATGGGAACGACGCATTCGTCCTTCTTAACAGTTTACTGTCACCCGATGTATAAACCTTCGATTTAACTGAGTCTTCAGACAGTAAAACGCCCGCATCCTCACTGAATATTTACGGGATGCGCCGCTTCACACAAACTAATGTAGTCGTAAAATAAACAAATCGTTTTAATAGCATCATTACTTCGATTCGGCAATTTTGCCGCGTGCAGCTCGCAAATTTACGAAATGGTGACGCTAATCGAAAGACAGTACGGTATTCGCTTTAATTTGTTTTGTTCAAGTCACGATCTTGTTTTTTTTTTGCTTCACAGCCCAACTTGTCGGCAGTGCCTTGTATTAGGACAATACAAGGCTCGTTGTGACCACGTACTATCAGGGAGTCAGCTAATTGGTCAACTCAGGACCAATTCTACCACCAATAAACCAAGTGAATACTTCAGTAATAATATTTCTACCAGATTATTGCTTCTTATCATATTTATAATCTATTGCGTTGAAAGCAACGTAAAAAAGAGATTTATGGGCCCACACACAATAACAGACCGTGATTATAAAAGGTGTCCATAAATCCAAATTAAAAAACCGATTATATCCGGATCTATCCGGTCAAATTCGTTCCATAAGGTTTCATATTGTATTCAGCAAAATTCTCTTTAAATAAATTCACTTCAAGACCTTCAATTTTAGGATACATTTTCCAGTTATTACATTATTCGTCTATTTCTTTAATGTAATTTCAGATCTATATTACGAAATAATATTTTTTTGTAACACAAACTGATCCCTTTCATCTGATGGCCGTAATCTGTTCTCGTTTCGCTTCTGGGAAAATATTTTTTACTTCAACACATGAATACGGTATGCGGTGTCAAATTTGTATATCATGGTTCAATATCGTGCGAGTTTTTTATGTTAGCAAACAGAGGTGGATATGGTTTACCTGATGGAAAATGAATCGTCATCGCCCGTGGACATCAACAATACCAAAGGAACTAACAACTCGTTAAGGAAAGAAATGGGAAGCAAAAAGAACTGACTCTTAAGCATCCAGATCAAACAATAACTCAAGCAAAGGCGGTAGATGACCAGATTAAAAAGTATATATGGAAAGATATTAATCTCAGTTATAATATTAATTAATGAATAGTAATTTTAATAATTTTATGCTTTCGCAAATCTCTGCTACCTAACTAAGAGGCCAGTCTGGTTCACACTAGTCTCCCAATATATGATTGGGATCAGTATTCTAAGCAGCCCTAATACCGCATACATCTTTTTGCATATCTAACATCTACTGTCGTTTGTGGAATCGTTTTGGAAGACTGGAAGCGCTTACGAAATTATGCCGCTGGCGATCATGTAAAACATCGTTGGCACTGATATCCACTCGGTGCGGCGTGAAGCAGAGCCAAGGCGTCTAAAAGACATAGATTTAGCTCGCGGCGCCCAACTGTCGCGACAGATGGTTCATGCGACACCAATTAAATCTGGTCAATCATGTCGCTTCTCTAAATGTTCTATGAAATAAGGAGGACAGATGTCATAGAAACAACAGAGCTGCGCAATTACTGTCCGGGTAAAAGATATTTTACAACCAACTAAGATAACATACAGGCTACAGACTACCGATAGTATGTAAGCGATGCCACAAGGCTTGCCAATGTGCCTTAGGCAGCGTTAGTGCATTCTTTTCACATCTATTTTGAGGGCCCTATCTGATACCGACGATCAACGGTACGTTATTTTCAAAGTATACCTCTAAGCGAAACGGGGTCTTGAAAATCGGTCTGTGGAGATTTTCCATGGTTCTATAACTGATGATGGTTGGCTATGCCTTCCGAAGCATAAAAGCCGCAATTAGCTTCCCCCCGTCCCATAAACAATAGCCCTTGAGATGAAATTTGTCATAGCCTTACGTTAGTCGTATACGAAGTGACTGAAGCCATCAGCCTACGTCGATTTACATATCTGACGTAACAAAGACTTACGCAATGTCCATATGACCATTGTCATCCGCGATTATTGTAATTAAATCTACTAAAATTCCAGTCACATCGTCTCCTTTACATTTAATACCGTGATTGATCTCTTCCCAGTGTGGGTAAGGCCGCGTTACGATGTTAACAAGAAACTTGTTAGACCCACAACCAACATAACTAAGACAGTTAAAATTAATTTAAAAAAGGCAATTTGATGCACTAGCGTGAATCAAAGCCTAAAAATTAAGGATTCAGCTAAGAGTAAAAGTTAGTTTAAACTGTGTTTATCTAAATAGGTGAGTACACTTACGTTAAATATGTAGTAGCGAAGTTGATATGAGATCTACATTTTAAAAACGCTCAAGAGAGAAAAGAAGCTGTTATTATAGTAAGGATATATAATTAAGGGCCGCGTTAAGTTCTGCGTAGATCACAAGTTTATTCTGTAAAGTGTAATAGTTTACAGGATGTAAATTAAAGTATTTTGTAAGTAGAAGTATAATTCATTGTACTTACACAATACCAGCCAACTAAATATAGTTTCAATAAAAATACAAACGAACCTATACCTCGAACCCAAAGTTTCCGATCCAAAACGAATCTACATTTTTAGTATATTTTACACGCCTGTTATGGCCAGAGAGGTCAAATCAATTCCGTGAACGAGCGAACCATTAGGACGATGAGTAAGAAACCCGTTTATCCCTCGGTTGGCCACTATCGTCTATTATTCATGGTCGAACGGAGGGTCGGCCGGCCAGGTGGTTCGGAGGATCGAATGCCGGACAGGAGTGCGGGATCGTTGACCTGATTTTATTGTTTTTAGGACGCTAACAAATAAACAACCAAAATCTTAATTTGTAGCGTTTGATAGCTTTCTTTGCGGCGATTCCGTAGCAATTGAATGGTGATCCTGTTCGATTCCCGGTCCGCGGCCAAATTTTTAGTGACTGTTCTCAGATTGTGGGTTTTAATGAAGTCTTTATGCTGTCAATGCAACGCCCGACATGAGCAATGATATTACAAGTTATGGGTACAAAAGGTGTAAGTTCATGTATTTATGCTTATCTTATTATAATTATAATTATGAATCAAGACTATTATTATATTTATTGTCCCTGTTGAGAAGAGCTTACCTTATCTGTATATGTATAACATATTGTGTACCAACAGAAAACATAAGACTATTTGTAATTGTATTTTTATTTGTATCTCCTATCTGAAAAGCTACCACCCTTGTTAATGACGAATCAACCATGAAAAGCTGTCGTCGTATTTCGATTTCAGTGACGAAAGCAGATTCGTTATCTTCTCGAATGGCAAAGCATATGTGACGACATCAACGTCGCAGATGTCTATCAGATGTCCTCTCGCCTAGTTTGTTGTTAACCGCAGTAAAGATATTCATAGGTAAGAGCGTGTGTTGCATTTTTCGTTTGTAATATCTATACTAATATTATAAGTGCGAAAGTGAGTTTGTTTGTTTTTCTATCGTGGCGCAATGAAACGTTGTTATCATATATTTTTTATGTAAAGATAATTAGGAGCATGAAGAGTCTCATAGACTACTTTTCACGGCAAAAAAACAACTAATTTCTGTGTCAATATCAATTGCGCATTAATATCCATTGCAGCATAATTAAAGAAAGTGTTTATCAACAAAGCGTTACTTGGGCACCAATACTAGAAAGGAATCGACATCCTTTTTAGTGTTGTTCTTTTTTCTACATGGGCAAAGCCGGGGGTAACAACTAGTACTTGAATATAATTTGATTGAATATAGGGTTTCCGGTTGACTATAGTCCAAGCCGACTTCCCTTGAACATTGGACGATTAATGGCAAACGAACTCAGTGCCAATATTTTTTTTAAATTTCTGATACATTTCCTCGACCAATTTTGAGAGATGCATCAACTGTTTAATAATGTGTACTGTATGTATGTTTGTGCCGTAGTAAGATATAAATAACTCAAATTGAATTAATCTTCTTTGATCAAAACTTATTCAAAACATTACGAGTCTAGACATCTTAACGACCATCCACATAAAACAAAACTAATTTAATATTCCTTCAGCGAATAGTAATTTTTTCGAGTTTAGCTTTAGGGGAGGGTTGTGTTTTCTAGCTCAACTCCCCTCTATCAACCCTTCACCCCTCTCTTATACGAGTCATCAGCCTATCATTAATTAAAACTCCACACAATGAGAGTAACAGGGCAACAGTACAGTGCATGCGAGTATATCATTCACTTTGAAACTTAAAACAAGGTTTTTTGCAAACATTAATTAGTATCTGGCAGAAATTTTTCAGCTACAACTTTTTGATTACTCTCATAACTTCGCCCAACCAAATTGTCTGCAAGTTATTGCGAGTTGTAAATAATACTTTTTAGCAAGTAGCATATTTCAATACATTTTATCTTACCAATTAATAATTGTATGGTGCCTTTCTCGAATTTCAAACGAATTCAATAATTAAGTCGAATCTATTAATGATGTGATGAATTTTATGATTATTTTGTGTTCTTCGAACAGTGTCCACTTTTTATATATTATATAACATAAGAGACAATATAGGAGAAACATGTCATCATCGTCGTATCATCGTACTTTTACGATCGGGTTTTATCGAACAATTTAATATCTTCGCAATATTTTCCTTTACCAAATCAAGTAATAATGAATTTGTAATACACACATTGCTTTTAAAATCAGAGATACCTTATCTGAACCCCGCCCATCCTAAAAAGAAGACCGAGGTTTGAAGAACTGCGCCATCATTCCTGGTCATAGAAAGTGTTACAAACGAATGTGTTATCTTTTTTTTATAGCCTGAGCAGGTGGGTAACTTGATGGTAAATGACCACCGTCGCCGATTGACATTGGCAACACTAGGGGCGTCACCAGCGAGTTGCCGGCCAAAGAAAGCGATAAACCCGCCTCTTTAAAATCTGTGTTGTATCTGTGTTTAGAACAGCGTAGCTTCCACTATACCCGTTCCTAGGTGAGCGTGAGCGCGTAATTGATGCGTTTCCGGCGCGCGCTGCACCGCCGCCGCCGGCGAGAATTGTTTAACCGACGCTAAAAACTATTAACCTGTTATCATAAGACTGCAAACAAACTTTACGCTAAGTAAGAAAAACAAGCGAAGTTTAAACGGCGCGCGAACTGTTCGATATTCTTGTGTTTTCATACATCTAATAAACGGAACGGTTATAGCGATCCTGCGCGTCCGACTAGGTATCTATACTGAAGGTAAAGTTTAAAATGCATTCGGTATATTACAAAGTTCTGTTATCAAATGACACGTGCTTTACGAAATGGTTCACATCACTTTGTATATTCGTAAGGAAACCATCAAACTAATCATCACCTGCTTCGGTGAAGGAAAACTTCGTGAGGAAACCTGCTCACTTGAGAGCTCTCCACAATGTGATCGAAGGATTGGGTGACCAATCCGCACTTGACCAGCCTGAGTTATAATGAGTTGTAATGGATTAATCTAGTGGAAAGCATCAAATTCGTAATGTGGATTAATTTAATGATATAGAATTATTGAGTCAATTAATTGTCTTATATAATATAACGTTTAGTCTCGCTCTTAGTAAAATAACGATAAGTAACGGTTTGATGGGAAACATCTACATGCGCACCTTGCCATACGGCAAACCTCGTGACCATACCATGCTACCACCCTCGATTCCCTTGTGTATGTGCAAGTCTACTATGTATATTTTTAATATATTCGTATATACATATTCAGTAATTATTATTATAATTCATATCATGAATAATGTGAATATTATTTAATAATGAAACTCTATTTTTCCTGCGCTTCACTTCATAATGCGTCATAGGTATTGTTAATTACAAATTTCAATATCAATGTAGATTATTCACATCTGTCGGGCTTCCCACGATGATCTGCTTTTTGTATAGAAATAATTCGGTTTTATATATTTTCGGATAAATTTAGAGGGAAAAATTATAATTCTAGGCACCATTTCTTTTGTTGAATTTGAGTTCGTCTAAGCGCTAAACTGAACTCATAACTACTACAAATTCATGCCCTACTTATATTGAGAATAATTCAATTTATCTCGACCCGAATACCATTCATAGTTCTGCCATACACGTCCAAGTCTTCCAACTTTCTTCAGAACCAACGGAACTTCACTCCTGAATATTAATGCACGAGCTCCCAAGAATTTAACGTGTCTTCGCGAGGTTTTGGTACAAAAAACCGTTCGGGGATAGCTTTAAAGTATAAGCCGGGCAAAAAGCTGATGTGTTCGAGATAAATTGCTGTATTGATACGAAAAATTTAATTGGTAATCGTGCAAACCTCGCGATGAATACCGCACAGCAGTATAAGGTAGGATGAAATTTCATCATAGTAAAAGAACCGATATGCACGAAACGGTAGGACGAATACTTGAATAAATTTCCAATTTTTATTGCTTTCATATGGAAAAGTTCAGGTACGGGAACACATTAGTTCGCCGAATGAGACTCGTAGAACTTTGCGATGAATTGGTCAATAAAAGGGTCTTTAACTGTACGGGTGGATTCCGTTTTTGACTCATCTTACATAAATATTCAGATATTTCGTGAAATTGCAGGTTCATCGTAAGGGTTCGACCAGTTGTCTCTGTACACATAGTTATTTAATTTGACCAACTTAGTCCCGTACTAAAAACAGAACACTGTCTTTCTTCATATTCATCCGTCTGTTCGTCCACGACATAGCGCATAAACCCTAAGGACTAGAAATCTGTAATTTGGCATGTGTATAAACATATATAATGACGAAAAAGTCGTAGAATATAATAAAAAAACCGGGTCACTCCTCTACGTGTGAAGTGGTGATGACTTTTTCTCATCTATCCTATAGTGTGGGGGGTCGTTGGATAACCAGATTATTGGATACCAGTTGGTAACCAGATAATATATCTTGTAAAAATCCGTCAGTTACCTAAACTAGACAACAAACCTGTAATGTAGCTAAATGAACTCGCTCGGTAATAATACTGATTTACTATAAATTATGTCACTTTACTGTAGATGAAACTTTAATTGCTTGTCTATTGTTACTATTCATTTGAGACTACTCACTGCGGACTTGAAGGGAACTATTGCTAATTGTTCCGTAATTTTGTAGCTCCTTACAATATTAACAACATGAATTTCTCCAACTTAGCCCAATACAATGACTCTTACCTTACCATAGAAGAAAAGTAGATCATTTTTATATCATAACATTGCGATATACATATAATGTGTTCAAAAAGTTCTACCCAATTTATATTTAGTCAGAAAGCTCAATGTATTTTATCAAATTATACATTAGTGGATAAAGTTATTAATTTTAGCGTTTTCAGACGCATGTGTAAGGAACCCTTAAATAAAATTTCATGCTTCTAGTATCTCAGTATTCATTTTATGGGATTAGGATAGCAGACGAGCTTGCAGTGCCACCATCTGCCGCTCAAATCTAATTAACTTTCTCACATCAATGTAACACATCCTCAGGAAGAGAGTTTCCAGAGCGAAACGACTTTAAGAATTCCCCGGACGAGCCCATTGGCACTGACAGAGGAGGCAGCAATGCCTTCATAAGATCTCGAATTCCAATTCTGTCGCCTCTTCCTACAACCTTGACTACCATCATAGAATCATCATTATTTCGGTCAGTGTTTTGGGTCTCCACGATACACAAGGACACGTCTGGATACGAGGAAAGTTAAAACCATCCCATCCCACGTGAAGCAGCATAAAAAATCTATGGTATTTTCCTAGTCATTCAATGCCCTGACTGGGTCACCAGTACGTCATAGTTAGGATATCCAGTAAATAGACTAGTTACATGTTATTTCAGAGTAGGCTGAAACTTGGGAATTTCCTTTGAAGTAAACATGTTGAGCATCTAATAGAGCGTCGCTTCGGAGCCAACTTCGATACCTATTCAAAGTTCCCCCTACTTTATTACTTGACATTGACTGAGGAAGTCCTTGCGTATACAGAGAACTAGAAGTATGTAGTAAAAACAGTATCGGATCCGGAGCAGATTGCAGATTAATTAAATTCTTACGTCGCTTCGGAAAATAGCTGTGGAAACGGAGTCTTTTTATTTATAGTGAAGAATGTACATAGTTGTTTTATGGTCGGTCATATGAAGTTTTTATTTAATTCTTGGGGCAAAAAAGGGTGCGATTAATACGTATGTCTGAAATTTGATCGAGGGTTTTCTTACCTACAATTGATAACAAGCAATTTAGCTGTTCGAAGACCATTAGCTTTCATTATTGGAGGGTTCTCAAAAACATGTAGTAGTCTTATAGATTTCAAAATCAAATACTTTCTGACTTCAATGCTATTCAAAAATATGTTCGTGACCTGAAATTGGAGCATTATGTGAAGACTTCGAAAAGCCGCAGCCGATTGTGTTTAGCTCATTGGGATTATCTTTTATTTCTAACGTTAGCTTGTTGAAGAAATTTTTGAGTCAGTTTGGTTTAGGTAATATACCTATCTTACCTTTAGCAAAAGATAGATCCTTGAAGGGTGGAAGAAAGCCATGATAGAAAAGAGGACGTATTTTATGTTTGTGTATTGAAAAATAAATATCCGTTACTCCTACGAACTCTTATCGCTAGTAAGGATTGGATAGGTTATCACCATCTTAGATCACAAATATTTTTATCCTCATTAAAGTACCAAATGTAATGATTACGAAATAATTAATCGTAAATCTTGAATTTTGTCAAATATTACTAAAAAAGTATAGTGCATGCAAAATTCCACCCGTATGCAGTAATATCGGAAAGCCATCGCAAGGTTATTAATACTCGTATCCATTAATGGCACATTATTAATTTATGTTTCATAACCCAACCATTAATAACGCAGGCCTAAGTTAATGCAGTCTAAGTAGTTACAAGTAGAAACTAACATTAAATTAATTGTAACTCAGTTCGCGACGAGTGGCAAGGCGATAAATCTAGAGGCGCGTTCACCTGCGCGCCCCGCGCGGATTTATTGCGCAACCCGCGCCCGCTGTATGAACATGTTTCATTACAACTTCTACAACAAGTTTTGATTACTTGAAGACATAATTATACGGAACATAATCTTGTAGTTAGTGCAGTGAGAAGTTATATCGGAATTAATTCTGTAATATTGCGTTTGCACCAGCCGACGACTGTGCCTACATCTATATCTTTAATCTTGGTATCGCAACGAAACCTCACAAACTTACCGAGTTTTGACGCACAGTTCAAGATTATTTTCGTAATATTGTGTTTGCTCGACGGTATTTCTACATCTCTAAATGCTCTTTCAGTTAAAATTGAGAAATATTAACCAGTACCGTTTATACCTACCTTTTCACACACTTATAGGTATCTTGTGTCAAAATTGTACGATGCATTCTTAAGATAAGAGCTAGCAAACCGGCCCTGGCTTTCTTTCGAGAAAATTAGTCCTTTGGCCCTTCATTGTACTAAGAGAAAAGTACCTATCTCCATTTGAAACAACCAGACTGGATATTAGGACCACATTGCAATAAAAAGGTATGACACTACATATCTTTTCTTAGAATAATTATATTCGAAGTACTAATTATTGTACAATTTGGATCCTCTCTTACTTTACCCTTTTAGGGTTCGGATTGGACAGATTTCATCAGTGGTTTTCTTTATGCCTTAAATAAAGGCGTATCACATTGAACAACCTGCTCTGTAAGCCAAAACCATTATCACATGTTATCCATTATCAGACATTTTTTAGTAGTTTCGTATCACCTTTTTAACTTTTGCTTTAGCGGAATTTTCATATCTTTAACACTGAATAATACTTTGGTGTTCCACATCAGGTACTTTACTCTTATAAAACTGTTACAATGGCAATATTTTGATTCCTGATATAATTTTTTAACCCCCTATTCAATCCCTTATAACATCATTCCCTAGATAAAAACTATATTATTTACTTTCTAGGATCTTAAACTACATATATGTATGTCAAATTTCATATATATGATTATCAGGAACGGAGAGACAAACAAACACAGTTACTTTCACATTATTCTCCAGACCGAAAAACTTTTCAACGCCTAACACAAGTATAAAATATATACGCATTCAATTGTAAAGACTCGTTCCAAACTCCATCATAACCTGACTGCCATTCGGTAGGAAAACTCACAACATTCTTATGTACATTCAATTTTTAAAAACTTGTAGAAATATATTTTTAAACAGTTACCGTATATGGTATCGAGAAGAAATCATAGATCCCTGCACAGCAGGAGAGTTCGGTAACGTGATATTTTAAAATGTATTTTATTTTTGCAATTAAGTAACGTAAACAACTCGATGACCCCAACGCGCTGTCCGACGCATTATAACAACAATGTCGTAATTGTTGTTTTCAGAGTTCTGTATCAACCAACATTTTATAACGAAGGAACCCTAACGGAAACAAGTACGTGCGTTATTACGATGCTTATGTTAAATCTTATGTCAAAGACGTACTTTTAAAGCGCCGGTACTTTTAGCGTAGAGCGAATTCGCTTTAAGCGTTGTAACTTCGAGTTACTGCAAGAAATTTATCTTGTATTAGTTCAATAGCTTAAAGGTGGACCGATTCTCAAAATGTATAATTCAACAACCCTTTTAGCTCAACTGTTCGATGAGGAGTTAAAAGATAAATTGGTATGTAAAAAAATATTATTTACATGTTTTATGTGAAAAGTAAGTTCTG
>DWPA01001750.1:0-17533 GCA_018251375.1 Calpodes ethlius
AAATTCTTGCGAGGCGGTGGGTTTCGTGAATCATATTTGTAATATTATGTGAGAATGTATTTCTAATTCGATGTATGAGTATAATTCTAGTAATAAGTTTAGGTAACTACTTTGGCAATTTACGATACTGTCTCTGACGGTGTTGGTACGTCTGAATACAGTTGAAAATATTGCGTGTGTCAATGTTATCGGTAAGACAAAACAATAGAAGGGGCAAAGTAAGACAATAAATTACAAGCATTGTGCAAGGGCCCACCTGTGCTAGAAATTCAACGAAGCGTTCCCAATTATAATTGTAGGCACTCGTGCATATGTCATTAGAAATCATTTAGTAAGCTTAGGGCCATAAAGTGCATTTTTTTTTGTTTGATTGGAAGGATATATTTTTTTAAAGATAACCTCTTACGGTTAATGCTACAAAAATTATGGCATTATCATTGGCAGCAGACGGCTTATAGTCATAGATTGTTTGCAGCATTTGCAGTTTTCTCTGATTACATTTGACAGCAAAAAGTATTCGATACAAGAATAAAATAATGAAGTTGGGAATAATTAAAGATGAAAGCCTATTGTGGGGTTTGCATATTTGCGAAGGAAATTAAACATTTTTTAGTCCTAGGATTACTTCATATGCCATTACAATTGCTGATATATGCTGCTCTTTTAAATAAATTAAAGAGATTTCGAAATGCTGGTATAAAAGTATATTTAATCTGTGGTCTGCAAGCTGAAGTGGCTTTATATGCTTCTTTGTCAGCATACTCTTATCCTTATAGCTTTATATGGTCATTAGGCGATATTTAAAAGAACGATTCCAATGTAAACACCTTAAGGGCAACGTTCCATTCCAGTGTAAAAATGCCATTATGAATATTCTCTCATTCATTTTCCATCTATGAGAAGTCATTTTCCGTATTTGCATTCCTTTTTTTTTTAATTCACTTCCATTATCCGATTTACTACAAATTTATAAACGTGAAATAAAATAATTTCGATGTATTCATTATCGCCGTATCTACCTATCTATCGAATTTTTGTGTCTGAGTTAAATATATTTTGTTTCCATCTTTCATGTCAATTCATGTCTTCCATGTCATGTTAAGTCTTCCTTATAAAAGATAGAAATAATAGAAAATGGGTCACTTGCTCCCAATACATTGGGAATCCCTGGTATATTGGAAAACCTACTCTAAACAGCTATTTTGTGTAGCACTGATAATATATTTAATGTTGACAGTTAGATATACGGATAAAATGAGTGGATCACAAGCAATCAAACTCGGAGTTCACGACATAACTGATTTATTAAATGTTTTCACTACCTACGTAAGGAGTTATTACCACCACGTTGACAAATAGATGTTAGATATTAACTGCCAATTCATACATCTGACATTAGTGTCAGTTAGTTCTGAATGCGGCGGAGGCTTCACTGATCGTTATAAAATTCTTTTGAACTTTTAGTACCTACGCAATTTGGCGGTCTAACCTCGTGCAACTGACATCTATATCTTTGATATATTGTCGGGTTCATTTAATTGCTTGTCGTTCGCCTGTTTGGGAATAGGACCGCGTCTGGAAAACTATAACAGTGCTTTTGAGTTTTCGTGAGCTCTCTTTTGTTTTGGAACTTTAGATAAAAAAAAATATGATGAGTACTAAAATACTAACTGAACACAATAATGCTTGAATATTAGTTAGTGTTATTAATGAGCTGAAGAACAGAAATTAAAAATATATTTGTATAGTATTCTTTAGTATGACGTATGGTACATTTTATTTCATATTGTTTGTTACTCGTGTAGGTACAATGTAAATGTTATTTCAATTTTATCGGTAATCTACAATCTATTGAATGAATGAACATTTGTCTGTATGTCCTTTATAAAATCGAAAACTATGCATTTGATTATGTTTATTTTCTTTAGCAAAGTTGTTGTGTAAGAGGCCACCATAATTTCTAAGTTGGTATGATCAATTTTCAACAGAAGGCAACAAATTTCTTTTTAAAAATTAACAAGTCTACGATATAAAATAAATTGAATATTTGTGTAATTTATTTTTTTCAAATGTATTTTAGTTGTTGAAGATACAATTTTTTGGACCTAAATTTAATTGACACAAAGTCACTCATATTTAAAAGTAACCGTAATCCACCAATACTACGCACAGAAAGATAAAAAAGGTAATTTGGATTTTAGATTTCTATTTTATAGATGGTATATTTTGGTATAGTTGTCATTTTAAATAAAGTTTTAATAATTCTAAGATAAAATCAACTAAAAAATTATCCATAAAATATTTTTTTAATGGTTAACAAATATGAACATGAGTAATTATTCTTTAAAGAAGGTTATAGTTTAAATTTCCTGAGGTTATGCATGTAAACAACGGTATTCTCGTCTTTTGGATTTGGCCAACACTTTGCTCCGTGGGGATCACGACACGGGTGTGAGATAAAGTGTGAGAGATGAATTGCGCGCGCGCACGCGTGTGGCGCAGTCGCTTCTCGCTTCATAATCGGTTCTAGCGCGCCGCCAGCCACACGTGTATCGCTGTCTTCCGGACGTATAACCGCACGTGTCTCATTCAAGTATATCTATCGCCGGCTCCTCCACCCGGTTTTCCCAGAAGTCGTAATGGACCGATAACGTCTAATTGGCTCCACAGTTCGCTGTCGGGTAATTCTCGTAACAAACGGATCGCGAGTGCAGTTTAGTAGAGTGCGATGGCCGAAAACAGCGCGCTCATACCCGAGGGAATCACTATGTTTACTCAGACGGAGGTTTCGAAGGAACCTAAGGACCTTACTAAGAATTTAATGAGCAGGGACTTCGAAAGGCAGTACAAAGTTGGAATGATGGAGAAGAGCGTGAAACGTAGGCGGAGTTGTGTACTAGTCGGAGTGTCGCTGGGGGCCGTGGTAGCGTGGCTGCTGGTGTTGACCATCGTCAGGGAGTTGCAGATTGCGCGGCTGCGGCAGGATGTGGAGCAGCTGAGCGCGAACATGATCGCGATGTCGGCTAACATTATGTCATTGAATCAGAAGCTCGCGAATAACAGGTTATTCAACGAGCTAATAACGCTAGAGGATACGGTGAGTGTCTGCATGTTTCGGCATATTTACTTTACGCCTGACGTCAGGTTAGACGGTTCACAAACATAAATACCTTAGATAACGATCTTAAATGTTTTTGCTAATGTACAACACGTAAATAACAATATACTTACTAAGTCTTGAATTGTTATGCGTACTTAAATACGTGACTTGCTTAATTATACGGATAGATACTCGTATAATTAAATGTTATGTCAAGAGTTAATTACTTAGCTAATTTTATAATAAGGTCATTAATGTGGAAGTGGATAAATCAACTTTACGATTGTGCCTTGATATCAGTGTTAATTAGAGGATTAAGTATAGCGAAGTTTATATCGTTTATTTGAAAAATTTGCTGTTTACTTTATTTCAAAACGTTGTTAAGACGACTAATATAATTAATGCTCGTACATCTAACATAGAAGTTTACCTCTATGTAGATTCATGCAGATCGACTTTGACACAGATGTTATATTGTGACTTGATAAGAACGCAACGTGTAATTACAGTTATAGATAGTAAACATAGGTTTGTACCTCGGCCAAGGTCCGATCGCGGCTTGCGCTGCAATTACCTACTAAGCTCAATTGACCTAAACGATGACGTCAGAACCAACGATTCATAATTATTAATAAATAAATGCGGTAACTAAACATTGTTACCATACAATAATGAAAAGTATATTACCAGTGTTATTAAAAACACATTAAAAGGAGCGTGGAAGCATGCCAATGTTGTGGTTTACGACTTCTTGGAAATATAGGATAAACAAACAAAAAAACCAGAAAGACGTGAGAGGGGTAATAAATATTTGAACATAATGTATACAAAGAGGCATATTGTAAACGAGATCGATCATAAAACTCAACGTGCACTTGAATTGTTTTCGTTTGAACGTTGGGAAGAGTGGGATGACATGAAAAAGATTATGGATTTCACGTTATTGCAATAATAAACTTACAGATTAATTGTTATTATTTAGGCATATAAATACTACTACTTAAAACCTACAAGCCATCCTATAGTGATTATTTCGGCTCATGGGCATCCTTTGAAAGGAGAGCGGTTGCCCCCTTGAAACTTGGATGTCTTCTTATATCTAGGTAGGCTCAACGGCCGGCTGATGATGAAAGAACCAGGGTGTTAGAAGAAAATAAAAAAAACATATTAAAGCTTTCCCTGTATGGTACGGTAAAAAATATGAATCCTTTGGCCATGGATAATATTGTTTGCCGTTAATACTACAGGTGAGAGAATTTGAGAAAAGCGACGAGTCGCCGGCGCCGCGGCGCTACTAAACCGGTTTGGTTCGCAACAACCAGTCAGATGTAAACAAAAACTCATGATGCTTTTGCCCCGCGAACTCTATTACGTAACAGATAAATAAACTTGATACTGAAAACGCTGTTGGTAAATATGCTACGTGTGACTGAGTTGCACGAAAATCGATTCAAAATATGAAACAGTATTTGTCTACTGCTGGATATAAAACACCCGTTATTGCAATGATTTAGATTGATTCTGAGTTAGTAGATTCATTGGTTTTCGTCATATCATCCGTCCAAATGGTCGGAGGACGATCTGCGCTTCTTATTTCGGTCGTGGCCGTCGTTCTAGAATTTCTCTTCTACATCTGTTATCTATCCTTCGAATGTTGTGCACTATGTCTCTAAAAACTTTTTCTCGTTTATGATATTCGGTATAAAGAGAAAAAATACGACGTAGGTACAAAGTAAACCTTTCTTATATATAGAATCTTGTTTTTAACACTACATTTGTAATTTAGATTAGAAATTAAGATGAAAAAGAAATAAACGTCAGAATTCAAGAATCTTAATCGATATTCATAACATTTAGTTTTGTTTGTGTCACAACACACTCCAATATTTTCTTGCAATACGATTTTCTTTTGCTTGATAAAATGATGAGGAAAATAAAAATAAATATTTGAAGACAAGTTGTTTAGAATAATGACCTATTATAACGAATTTATTATTTTATAGTGCCAGTATTTTGTAATGAATGATTATCGAAATAGAACGGGGTCGGAAAGGTGGGAAGATGAGAGGCGTATTACTTATGAAATTATTTTTAAAACTGCTGCATAGTAAAAAACAAAGTTTCTGTTTATCGTTGTGAAGAAGATGAACTAAAGTTTTAGGGTTACAAGTGCAAAATTGGATGCTATTTGAAGCCCTGAGACCAAACTTCGCAATATAACGTACAATATGAAATATATTAAAAAAATATTCCGTATCTCAGCTATAGGCCATGCTTCGCTGTTGGGCTCATGGAAAATCTATCCGAGTATCTGAAGTAAATCTGCTCAGAATATAAGAAAATAAACTTAGTTATTGATTTTCAAACGTGATTTTTATGCATAAAAAACTTTATACTATTAGATACCCAACCAAAGTTTACATCATAGGTAATTAACGAATTAAGTACACTAGGTGCATTTTTAATCCTTGAGTAAGAATTTTGTTTTATTTTTTGTAATAAAAAACAGACAAATGAGCTGATGATCCACCTGATAGTAAGTGGTTACCGTCGTCCTTCGTCATCATCAACACCATAGTTATATCCGATACGTTGCCGGCCAAGAAAGAAGAGAGAAGGAACTCTCAAATTGTACAATGAAAATCATTCGATCACTTACACTTAGTAAACGATCTATGTATAACGTTTTTATAAATGAATCGCAATTTTAAGATATCAAACTGCGCCACGTTATTGCCGTAGACTAAAGCTAAACTAAACAATACAAAACGTAACATGGTCGGCTGGCGCCGGCCTGTTGCCAATAGTTGCAATCAGCTATCCAGAGCTCTAGTTCCGAACCTGTGGGTGGAACTTAAGGACGATTTAATACTGACAGCGCCCCAGGGAGTTTGCGGGAACTATTTGATACAGAATTCTTATTGTAATTTGAATTTCTATTGCTTCCACGACTAATTCATTTTTAAAAGCTTTTAGTTAACTTTGCAAGTTAATTGACAGTTTGTTGGTTTGTTAGATTGTGAGTTTATTAGACTGGTAGTGTGTTAGTAAATTTGTTTGGTTCAAATATTGCAAGCTGAATTAAAACCAATTCCTCTTATCCTATTAAGGTGAAATTTTACACATTGCTTTTGTCCCAATGACTTCGTATTTTTATGACAAGTTTGACTTGATATAAAAATATATTTATGTATATAATAGACTTAGGGTTGGCTTTTAACGAGAGAACCATTGAAAGGTAAACTACGTGTTGCTTTTTGGTTCTTAAACTATTAGTGAAAAGTTAATCGTTTAAATGATTTCGTTACTCTAGGTTTAACTTAAACGAATTTAATTAGGCATTTTACCTAATGTAGGCTTTGAAGTTCAACAAGGCGATTATAATATTGATATATCTATTGAATATTAAAAAAAGGAATATAATAGTCCCCCACATAGTAGGAGTTATTGTCATATTAAGATATCGTCTTAAAATCTCCCAAAATATCACTACACATTCTAATCTATATTAATTAAATAATTACTAAAGTGGATTTAATTCGTGGTCGCCAGTTACATCGTTACGAGCGGGAGAGGTGATCTTCGGCAGTGGCTCTAATTGAACAAAATGTAACATCAAGGTCGAAAGGATTTTGTAGTCAATATCAACCACTATGTAGTCATAATAGTTATACGTATATTTATATCTTGCTTACTTTGTCGACTTGTAGTTTATATTTGTTTTGGGCTGCGTAATCAGTAGTGAAGTCTAAAACGAGATGGTTAGGTTACTATATTGGGTTATCTATAGTACTGTAATATAATATGGTGTGTAACCCAATAGTACCTATTCGGGAAAATTCGTGCTGATATTTTAGGACAATTAACTCGCAGCTCATTCATATATTAACGAAATAAACGAATCGTAACTAAACTGTTTTCCAAATATCTTTTTTAGAATATTATACACATGCCATTTGTTTTTAATAATTGTGATATTTTCAGTCAGGTATCATTCGCTATCTACCGAAAATCGGCACGTTCTTTCCGGACAACCTATTATTTATAATTCTTAACGCATTTTCAAAATACGTCCATCCGATCAAAATGTACTACCTACCATTGTTATCCTTTGAACTTAGAAAATGCGTTTATTTTCTATGAACGCTCAATATTACAAACAAGCAATTTAAGCGTAATAATAAGTCTTTCATCGCACCGTGAGAAGTTAAACAGACGATGAAACAGATAACGGTTGAGTATCATTAATTTTTAATGGCTCCTCGCAACCGTATTTCACGTTAATACACCATTTGTAACAAATTTTATTTGTTATTACGTTTTGCGTCAATTTTGTAGCTAATAATATTGTTTTATTTGTATTTTAATACAAAGCTAAGAGCTTTGAACGTGGAAGTAATTTTACTCGGGCATTCCATCAGTTACTTGCGTCGATAAGTGTTTTTTTAATATTTATTGGAATGCAATTGACACAGTACAAATGGACTAACAGCATTACACACAAAAATTTTAGATACATTTTATCTTATAAATACATATGACATTTGTACCTGCCAATGATAGGAGTGAACATCTTTCAAAGAACAGACAATGTTTAATTTTCAAACTCATTGTAGTTTATTATACACTAATATCTTGATATCGAAACTGTACAAGCGTATTTTTTTATTTACTAAATTTAGGATGCTGAATATATATATTATATATATATTTCAATAATGTGTCCCAATGCGCAGTTGGAGTTTCCTTTCACTGTGTTACTTGCTTAAATGTAATTTGTTGCAACTATTAAGTTTTAAAGTTAAGTTATAGGTCTTAGGTTCGATTTTAAAAAAAGAGTACCTGTAGGAGGTCCCTCGATCAAGTGGACTGATGACCTGAAGAAGACAGCGGGGATTCGCTGGATTCAGAAGGCTCAGGACCGGTCTCAGTAGCGTAAATTGGGTGACCACTAGGGACAGGCGTCCAGTAGTGAAATTGTCTAGGCATAATGGATGGATAAATTTTATTATTTAGCTTATTTGTATTACTTTAGGCATTAAATTATACAGGTAACATCTACTTGTACAAATATTATAAATATTAGATTGATTAAAATAATTTTTCAAAATTAAATTAAATTCTAAAAATATTGCGTTAAAATATGTTACATTTAAGTAAAGTTACGGTATTTTTTCTTTATAATTTTGTAATTTACAGCTAAATTTAATAATTACTCCTTACGTGACATCATTAATATTACCTACCTATGTGAAATATAATATTTGCGTAACAGTTATTTATCGTATCTTTTTAAGATAAATATTGCTATAACGTTACATTATAGAGCAATAATTATAATTGTCGTATTTTATTAAAATTACATTCCAACACCTTTAATCACATAACTTTCTCTTGATAACAAATGACTGCCTCACGATTGGAAATCGATGCAGTAATATAATTGGGAAACTTAAAGAAATAGCTTTTGTTTGGAATAGAAAATTATCCTACTTCACGTGTCAGTGTTATAATTTTAGTAGCTGTGTATATAGCCACGCGTTGCCCTTGCTCAGATTTATATTATATCGTATTATAGTAAACTATTCACTTGTCCTTGCCAAAATATTAATGGATATTGTAGTGAGTCATATGAACGGTGTAGATCCGAAATTATATCGAGTATTGTTCCACCATGTTACCTTACACCGCCATCTGTTGGAATCTTACGGAACTAACAGAGAGTAAACATATAATTTGCAATAAAAAAATATGGCAGCTATAAAGTTAGATATAAACTATCCTATTTTCAAGTTGGAGCAAACTGCACACAGTGTGCAGAATTTTATTAAAATCGGTTAAGTAGTTAAGGAGGACAAACATGGTGACACGTAATTTATATAATTATATTAAGATAATAATAATAATATAATATTAATAACCCTTGGTTTAAGGCCATTGTTTCACATTCCGATTTTAAATTTAATTAAAATTAAAGTTACGTTTCAGATTACCCATTCATTTGTTTTTGCATCAGTTCATTATTCCCAGACAACGTTCCGTTCATTGTAAAATCTATGAAGTGTGTGGTTTGGACATTCCATTATGTTTTTTTTCATATTTGATGATCGGCGCTTGGAATTATCATGAAACGCGTCAGCGCTAGGAAAAGCCTTTATTGTAACAAAAAAAAATGTTTACTTGGGTCGAATTGGAAGGTAAATGCCCGAAAATTAGACATCGCATGAAGTAGGTTAACAGTTCCATTATGTTCTATCGACAGTTAAAATAAAAAATAAAAACACTAACACACTCATAACCCCGCAGTAGGACAACACAAATAACACGTAGTGGACAACACAAAAACACGTCACTAACACGTATGACCCGAGAACAAATATTTATCTGCCACATTAATATCTGCTCCGGTCGGGAATCGAACCCAGGACCCTTCGCTTCGCAGGCAGGGTCACTACCAACTAGGCTACGGGGCCGTCAAATGGATTCAGAATCGAAGTATCAGTATCATCACATGTTGATGATTACTTCCTGTATGACAATTGATGGCATTGATCTCTGTTTAAGCTTTGGAAAGAAAATATTAAAACGAAATCTTAATTAAAAAAAGTCAGTTTTCGTGGATCTATGCTGATGTTATGAATAATTTATACTTTTTGTACCCTGCTCCACCTTAGTTCCAAGTTTAATTCGGGATTTAAATGACAACATTTTCTGCCACAGAAGATTCATTTTCGTTAAGAAACAAAATTCGATACAGTAGTGAAAACGGAAAATAATTAATGAACTTTGCAAAAAAATAACAATGTGCATCGTTAACATTGATGTGTAATATATTTTAATAGAATTAATTATAGAATTTAAAAAACAATGTCTTTTTCTACGAGCTATATTCAAACTAATACCAGATTTGCTCGTTTTCCGTTAAATGTCATAGTTCAGTTTAGTTCATAGTGTTATTGAATGTGTACTTCACGGAGCGTGGAGCAGCCTTTGTAGCAGCGAGGAAGGTAGGCGGCCACTCCGGTCACGCAATGTTTCATTGGACGGAATTAAATATAGATGCATCTAGGAAAGTTTACAAACGTATTGGATATGTGCCAATTGTAAACAGATTTACTGTAACGCAGCTGCTACCTGCTACCTATGTGAGTTAGTAAACATTGTTTTGTATTTACCTGCCACATTGGAAAAGGATTTAGTTGCTTTTATTTACATTGTTATAAAAACACGTCATGTACGTTCTGTTTCTGATATTAAAATAACCGCTTTTTACTACATGATTATGTAGTTATTAATATACATACGGTACACGCACCAAAATATTTATTTTTACAATTATTACAGTTTGTTCTGGCTAATATCTATAATGGCTGGAACGATTTTGACGGGACTTTTATTGGCATTTAGCTAATGATGTAATAAGGAGTAACTTAGGCTATTAAAACAAAATAAAGTAAGACTTAGTTAAATTCCACGAGGACGAATCGCAGGCACAGCTTGTGTTAAATAAAATGTGTAAAATGGAGGTGTACGATTAATTACTTTAATATTAATGAAATAGGTAACTTTATAGTTTCAGTGTGATATGTGTGTTGCAGCTGTCAAACTACTTCTCTGTTATATAAAGCAAGTAAGTAGGTACGTACTTAAGTATCACACAAAACTTTATATAACTTTGTTCACAATTAGAACGTGGCTTTGACTGACATCACTTCTAAGACTATTACGTGTTACTGTAACCTACCTACACGTTTTTCTTGGAGATACATTAAAAATAAGAGAGAAATAAGGTGGGCTACTCTATAAGATGACGGAGACAAGCATACAATGGCTGTATCGTATTATATGTTCCATCTCCCACCCTTTATGTACCTATGATGTTGACGTGACAGTTTGATGCGATGACCCATTTGCCATATAATGCTTTCTCGCCATTCCGTATCGTATTTCCACATCAACAATGTATCTACGTATAGTGTGTACTTAGTTTTATCATCTAGTGTTCCCTTTATATTGTATTTTTCTTATGTATCTTAATCTCTTCGATGTTTACATTCAATTGCAGTGTTACTCTTTAATACTTAATTAAGTGTTTGACGGGGTAGTAATGTATTTATATATATACATTCTCAAACTACATTAGATCCTTAGTAACGAATACCGGAGATGATCAAACATTGAATGTTTGTACCTATTTTTTTGTTATTATCTGATATATTCATAAACAGTACTCTGAGCGCTCACAGTAAAATAAAAATAAAATCGTTCGCGAATAAGGCAGTTCGATAGCGATATTTCTTCTCACTTACTTAACATATCAATATTAAAGGCTTACCAAGAATTTAAGCGAAAGGCTAGATAAGTTTCATGAATGTATCTTACTAACTATGAGCATTGCAGGATGTCATTTTAAGATTTTTTATAACATAAGGATAGCAAACGAGCTTACTGTGCCACCTTTCAAATTTCGAATTGGACTGTATGAAGGACTGTTATCAAATAGTAAGTCATGCTATCAGTTAGTAATCAGTGAACTAATAAACTAACAAATATTGTATTCAAGAATTAACATATAATTAAAAATATTCGCGCGAATTGTTAAAAATGTTTTAACAAAAAACGAATGATAAAGTGAATGAAAACGAATGAAAAATGGCTTCAAAAAGGTAATTGTTGTTTACGCAATTACTCCATTTAGCTCGTCGCCTAGTTTATTAATCGGTTCAACTAAAATTGATTGCATACGCGGTGCATAGTGTATGCGTCACACAATGGAGTTAGCAGAAGCGGGATGGGATTAGGTGAGTGGTGACACTGGCGACACTACCGACACTGGTGACCGCACACACGTAATTAGAGTGGACGATGACCCGCGCCGCTCATCGCTCCGAGTTCCTCGCCCACGCTCACTATAACATTATAACACTGTGATGTTTGAAACACAATACATGAAATTCTTCACGTAATAATAAATCACAAAACAATGGATTGTCTTTTTATGTGGATGGTATCATTGGTTTTCTGTTTATGAAGCAATTTTTCTTTTTTAATTAAGTTCCCTAACAAAAATCATTATTATGATTGATTTGGATATAAGATCGTTTATCGTAAAAGGATTGCAAACGAATTCGACTGACCATATATAAATATGACCATAACTCACTGCAGAAGCCGCATACTGGGACAAAACATGAGTCAGATCAAAGATCTGGACCAAGAACATCCTACAGTTCATCAAAACCGTGGGACTTGCTGACCAGATATAACTCTTAAACGAGTATAGCTATAATAGAATAAATCAAATATGGTCGCAGTGGCCTTTGGGATCCGTGTCCCTTGCCCGAACGTCAAATAATAATAATATACTGTTGGCTCTTGCGGCCTTTTCAGCTTTACACGGACAGGGAATGAGCCTGGAAAGACTCAGTCGTGAGTACTACGTTTGCGAAGAAGGAGGACTAGCTTATCCTCTTTAAGGTGAAGGGGTTATGAACATCTTAAGGGCATTTCCTGTGGGGTGTCCTCGGCTTAGGATGTCATTTGTCCGCGGCCCGTTCCGACTTCGTATGGATGCAATTAAGATTTAAAAAATATAGCCTATATTACTCAATAGTAACGGAGCATTCTATGAGTGATAGTATTAAAAAAATCGAAAGAGAAGTTTCTACGACTATCTTCTATGTATAAAATCACTCATAAATAATTGGTTCCTTTTTGTAATGTACAATAAAATTCTTGGATGTTAACGGAATAGTATGTATTCCGTCATTATATCCGATTCATCGGAAATGTACAATTCTTAAAATAGATAGGAAATGTATGTTTGATGATATACATACATTACAGTATATCACATTTCCTGAATAGCAATTGGAAATGTATTACATTCGCACTCCGGATGTTATCGTCAGATAGCAATCGTTAAACTATATCAGTAGACTTAAGGCGGTACAGGAACTTTCGACTCTTCGGTCCGCCACTGACCTGTGACCAAACTGCACTGATGTATGACAAATACGTTTCTCTTCTTGTCTTCACTGACAAGGGCAGCTTTTAATTTTAAAACAGATATTTTGTTTTAAATCAGTAATGTCGCCAAACTAGAAATTTTATAACAAACAACATAAGTGCATGTGTACCCAAAGATACAGGTACCTACAATCGTAGTTAAATGTTTCAGCTTTAAAGTTAAGTCTATACCAATTACATTGGTACATATGAAATAATATACCTAAAACATTATTAAAAGAGCCGTCTATGCTCTAGAAACGTTATAAAATCTCTGGAAGATCTTGTTCATTTGTTAAAATAACATGCAACAACAATTATTATATGTATAAAACAAATAAATCACTTCGTTAACATTTGATTTAAATTGAAATTTATGTGAAGATCGTGTCGCGAAATCATTTGTAATGCAATTCGTTGATTCCAGAAATAGCGCCTTCGCTCGCCGAGCTCTAATTATTGCAAGCAATGGCTCATTCACGTTAATCAGAGCGAATTATACTATGTAGGCAGACATAGTTCACTCCTAGGAAGTCTACTTTTAACCTATACGCCATGTTGAAGTAAGGCAGAGCTTACATTCATCTGAGATCGATGCATGTTGTATACCAATTACGTCAAATTTCTATTACTCAAATGATAATGCTATTTAGATAAGTCCGCCAATTGGAGCACTGTTATTTAGTTCAATAAAGATTCAACAAATAGTTATTTATTTGAAAATTATGGTTACAAAATCCTATCTGTTTGTCTGAATGTACAATAGTATTTATATTGTTCAATAATAAACAATAAGAATTAGTTAAAAGGTATAATTGAGAACAAGGACTATAAGAATAAATAAACATCAGTTTACAGTCTCAGATTACTTTGAAATTACACGAATTGGCTTGTGTTTAGAAACTTGAGTTATTCAAGAATAAGCGTATTGTTTTATAAGTACGCTAGAATAATTGCTTGGCTTATTGTTTCTTCATTTATTTTGAACAATTGCTGTAGAACGAGACTTTCTTACCACTCATTTTTTACATCTTTCTTAATATTCAGCTCCGTGTTTACCAGAAGGTCTAATATATGTTAGCCGGCCAACTAAAATACGTACTGAGTAACATACGAAACTTCCTATTTAACTTGCGAGACAAGCATTGCTCCCGTGATCGAATTTAAGAAGAGTCTGGTCTTTTAACAGTATATGGCATATAAAAAATACACCCATATCAAACTCAGTTATAATTTATTTCATGGAGATATTTATCAATACTTATATAACCCGCAAAGTAACTACAGACGAATTTATCTGGGTCATCGTGTAGCCATTTTGTTCTCTACATGTATGATGCGCGATTAGTTGCAATATGTTCTTAGTGTAAGTATTTAAATATGTTAACATCATCAAAGGGATAATATTCTGGTTATAAAACTAAGAGACTTCATTAAATACTCATCCTTAATTCGTTATTTGCATTTTCGACCGTATGTAAACCTTCTCTTACTGCTCCTTCGCTGACCTTAATTTCATTACCGACGATGGTATTGTCTGCAGACATGCTTTTTCTTGTTTAGAGATGGTAAGTTTTATGGCGCACATATATTACAATACCCAAAAACTACACATCACTAAGGTCTGCATATTCAATTTCACGTCCCATTGTGTGAAAATTCCTATAATTCCCTTATAAGACAATGCTATTAAAGGTATAAGTTTATCTATAAATTCGAATTATAGGTACGTGACGAAGGAAATATCAAAGTTATCCATAATTATCAAAGTATTTTGTTACATACCTATACAATGGCTGAAGTATTTTTAAGTACATACTTACTACAGATAGTACCAATTTCATCGATGAGAACAATGGACTCAAAGAAAAACACTTGTGGGTACTTACCACAGCAAACATTGATTTTGCAATACTGTCTGTACACTTGTTGTAAAAATAAAAATGGACCATTGTCCAGTTTAACTGTAAACTGAGAAGTAAATATTTTGAAAAAGTTGAGACGAATCGTTTAATTTTTTTTATTCAGTACAATATTGTTTTAAGTGTTCTCTTGAAATATGAATAATTCTGTTTTTTTATCTGTGCTAGAGGTACATTCAGTCCACTTACGGTTTAAGTACTTACATAGTATATGTATAATTAGGTCTGGACAGACTCAGAAGCTCCTGCAAACAATCTTTATTCACAAAAAGTATCCTCAAACCTATGTCACCTCCACACACGAAAAATGTTTAGAAAGGATTCTCTAAATTGACACATTTTTCGGGTTGTTGAAATTGGGTGAGAAAAAAAAATTGCGTTCTATAGAAACGTTTTAGGTACGTTATGGCTGTATAAATATAAAAACCATAAAGTTTTTATAAGTCAAAGAAAGAGTAAAAAAGGTGTAAATTAAAAACAATCTACGATTCAAACAGTGAAAAAAATAAATCTGAAAATTAAAAACTACTGATGGTAATATTTCTCCAAGTTTAAATATAATAACATCAGCGAGACTACTTCCTGACCTTTTTCTGACATTAGCGGAAATAAACTCATAGATAAATAGACAAAATTATAAAATTGCTATAGGGTCTATTGTATTAATTATTACCGTCAGTTCGTCTTATTATTATTTAAAACAATATATTATTATGTAATAACTAGAAATTAATTTATTACTCATTATTATTTAACAAATATTTACCTTAACTTCGGCTCAGTATACCATGTATTGAATATATTCAGCCAGTGTTTAATCGTAGAGTAATGTTGACGGTAAGTTAATATTATATTTCTCGGTACACAACTCCCGGCCATCCTTACTCTTTGAAAACAAACATCCATTATAATCTCCCGTCAGTGAAACTATATTGTGTTACGTTTTTTAGTTAAGTGGAACAGTTGACAGACACTTTGACGTGTTGTGCCAGAGAGCCACAGTGCCACAATCCCAGTAAACATTATCACATACTCCTTTTAGAACGTATTTCCATCTAATTCCAATTTTAATTAGTTTCGTGCCGTCTTTCTCGAAGTCAGTAGGGCTGTTATTATTTTCTTCTAGTGACTAAAAATATATTGCTTATTAAATGTAGGAAAATATTCACAACACAGAGTCCAAATAAAATACAATAAAAACAAATTTCTATTTTAAATCCGGAACCGAGCGAAGGATTCAAGATCAGAATGTGATCATAACCGGGGATTCTAATACAGATCCTGAGTACAGTGAGGTATTCAAAGTACAAGTCATTTGTCGGTTACTCGTCTTCATCTGCTTAGTTCTAGTTTCTTATGCAATGCAAATACAATACAATACAAATATGAGAATACAAACAATCGATCATTTCTTTCTATTGCTCTGTGACACCTCATAATATTGTTTGTGAATACTAGGTACACGCTGTACAAAGGACTGAGTTAATCTGAATCTCAGTTAGAATCTAGCTGCCAAGCTTGCCATGCATCAAAGTTAGAACAGATTTTGTATTTACATTCAAGAGCAGGGCCTGTGTTTGTATTCAAAACAGATGATTTTATTGCTCTCATAAAATGTATGAAAACAATAAAATCAAATCAACTTAGTAACAAGTACTACTTGTGATATATATGTATTTTTTTAATTAAAATAACACAATATAAATTACACTTATATTTAAAGTCAAATTAAAAGAAAAACCTGAGTAGAAGTAATTACGTCAACTTGACTATAGATACAAGTATTTTTTTTAAGTTCGCTGTACAATGAAGTATTTATTTCAAATCCTTTTACTGTGCTACTTTAAAGATCTTTTGTGCTAAACAAGAAGTTAAGTAGCTAAGTGGCAAGCGCTCTTATTGTAGGGCTCGGTTTCAACACTATTATAAAAGTGTGAATGAAACAAGTTCGCTTCTAACTTTACAACAAAACACACAGCTTGACCGATTAATATTCTCCTTTTTACTTAATGACTTGAAATTTTACAAATGGCCATAACCAAGATCTGGTACTTACCCTTTTAAAGGTTTGTATAATAACATTGATTTTACAAATAGGGCATCGTTATGTGTTGTACGTAGTGCGACAATTTGTTTGACGTTCATCATCATCACAACCCATAACTGTCCCACTGCTGGGCTCGGGTCTTTCACACAATATGAGGAGTACAGGCCTTAGTCCACTACCCTGTCCAAGTGCGAATTTGCAGACTTCACACAAATTTGAGAACATTATGGAGAACTCTCAGGTCTGCAGGTTTCCTCGCGATGTTTTCCTTCACCGGAGCAAGTGATAATTGACTTATAATTTGACGCTACTGATGTTTATTAGCGGCGGTAATCAGGTAATATCGGGTAGATGGTTTCATGGTAAAATATATTTAATACGTCGTCTATCCGTTTCTCTACTATTGACATAAAAAAAGAAAGAGTTCTTTCAATAAAAAATGAGTTCAGTACAGTT
>DWPA01001751.1:0-17532 GCA_018251375.1 Calpodes ethlius
CTTGAGCCCATACCATCCTGCATTCCTCACAGTACATCCTGCAGAACAACGGAAAAGGCTATGACTAACGGTCGCTCCTGTTGGATTTCATACAGCCCAATTCAATCGCGTCGATACTAACACACACACACACACGCTCACATTCACTTACATGTGTAAGCCAATGCTTGGAACACACTAGGTTCCAGTCAGATGTGATAGTTCTTTTAAATAATCTTGTGTCATACACGAAGTCTGGACACGGAACCAATGTGATAAATGATCGTTCCAGAGTAGGTATCACGAGGAGTACATCCGGGTCAAATATCAGGCAAGGATGCTCTTGGATTTTCTGAAAGTTAAATGCAATTTTAGTTACATTCAGAAATAATGTATAGAGCCAATGTAATCGACCCTATAGATGATATTGATTGATGATTATTCAGGACATTTGTTCAAATGTACCGCTTGTTTAAAGGACAGCTTCCTAATTTAAGTGGTGCTGCCTTACTTTTAAACTTTACTGATCACCATAATGTTTACTGGTGTGGCATCTTTAAGCTCTACGACCATGTCACTCGCATGCATAGATGGGACTTTTCGTGTGGACACAATATAAATATATAAAATGTCGTCTAATAAAGAAGGGGTCATAATAAAAAGTATCAGTTTTAGCACTCTCACCGGTGCACAAATTTTACGCCATTCCTGATTAGTAAACTTTTTGAAGCTTTCAGGTTTCACGCACCAGAAATCCTGCGGTGGTGCCATGAAAATTATGTTTAATTGATACCAAGCTAATGGTAATTTTAGTAAAGCCATTAATACACTAATTCGGAGCTGCCATCGTCCAAAATCTCCAATAGCTCTAGACGTTAAGTCATTGACGTCGGAATTAGATGTTTTATATCCAGATAAGTTTTCTAAAAACCTATTGTTAATAAGAAATATTAAAACCGATTTCATAAGTATGGAAACCTTAAACATAATAATTTATATACTTGCTTATAAACATGATTTATACATAGGTATAGCTTCACATTAGCCAACCAGGATGGTTGAGAATGCCATTATGGAATAAGTTTTACTTGTATGTCTTCAACCCATGAATGGATCACTACAGGGTACGACAAGTCAGATGCCAACCCAGTGTTGGAACTTGATAAGCCGTCGTCTGACGTGGCGTCACGTTTTACACTAGAAGTGACGAAGTCATGTGCCCTCAGAAGAACGGAAGGACTCAGAAAAAAATTACCACAAGCGATCATTCTTCCAACTTATGCGCTTCGCATGCGCTTTCTGTTGCTTAACTCAGGTGATAATTTTATGACACAAGCCACCTGTCTATTTCCGCTTTAACTATATATTTTAATTAATCTCGATTGATTACACTCACTACTTTGTAAGAAAAGAGAAAAGAATAACAACATTACGGAAAAACAAAAATTGTAGCATTAAAAAGATAAAATGCACGACAGGCGAGAAGATAAAATTCGGACTTGACTGCAGTGTAAGTGTAACGTGAATATGGCATTTCATCGGATAATTTATATTGCAATATATATTTTAAAACTAATTTTAAATATGATAATCGAACTTTTCGGGTAAGTAAGTGGGAATTATACGTATCTTTTCTGTACTTTCAAAAAAAAAATCCCGCACATATGATGGTGGTAATCCTCATGATAGATATCGGGATCTACATGTACATGAGTCCTTCACAAAATAGTTAGATTGACCATATCTGAGTTGAGAATATAATAAGAATTTTACCTTGTCATATTGTTATAAGTATAACATAAAATAATGTTATAACAAATCCGAACAATTGATTAAAAATAATTATACACCAGTCCTAAGTGTAAATATTATTAATAAATAATAAGAATGCCTATTATTAACAATGTCACTTAGTTTGGAAATTAAATTACAATATTGTTTATTTCAAAATAGATGACTGATATTTTATGTTATATACGTATACGATGACATAAAGAAAGTCAAGTATGTCTTGATATACTTTCAACATACACTCCTCGGAGTGAAAAGCTATTTGGTTTAAGTGACAATTTGCTAATTACTGTTAATTCGAGTTCATTCAACGCAGAAAAATTTGCTGATTCTGAAAATGTATATAATTCAATATCCCTAAGAATCGATTTTAAGTCAATTAGCTGTTACAGGTCAATATTATATATTATCTATATATCTACTTGTTGCGATAAAAAATACCTGAAGAATAATTCTGGTTTTTAATTCTGTTAAAAATTATAATATATATTCAGCGTGACAGAATTTAATAAATACTACTAGCTATAACAACTGATACGATATTTGTTAGTAGGTGGTGTCACAGAGTAGGGTAAGATATTGCTGAGCACGAGCTTGAGTATAAAAGCGGTATGTTTAAACAAATGCACAAACGACAAAAGGTTTTTCTAGAAAAACAAATCTTTGGGTGGCAGTGGACTTAGATAACACATGGAATTTTGTACAAAGATTCTCTATATAATATAAGAAGCATTAAAAAGGAATTTATAATATTTAGCTGGTGGCAGAAGTAGCAATAAAATTACTGCTTAAAGCAATTACTGATTGGTACTAATACAGGTATTAAACAAAATGTGATATTTTGAAATTTTATCGTACGGGGTATGTGGTGTTTACGCCGTAGGTACGGCCGTAAACATAGGAAAAAACTAAGTCGTATTACGACACCATACTACTTGCGTTATCACGATTCATATAGTACTCTGTCCAAGACTGTAAATAACATTGACGTTTCTATTTTGACAGTTTTAGACATTACGAAATTCTTAACTGTCAAATAAGAAGTATCTGTCTGTTTTGTAGTTTATTTTGATTTAACTCGTAGATTGTTAGTGTTTGGCTATTCTCTACCGACAATTTTCTGTATCTTCAAGAGTTACTTTCATCATCAATAAAATTTATACTAAAAATGAGCCGCAGAAAGCGTGCGAAGGTACAAAATATGTGTTTTGCAGTAATTAATGTATTGTTGTGAGAATTTTAGTATAAATAGGTTATGTTTATCGATTTCAGGTTGAGAACCGGGAATTGGATGAGAAGTTAAAACAAGATGATTCTGAGTCTGATCAATCTGAGAAGAGTAAGATTACATCAACAAGCCCTGCGTCTGTTGCTGGCCGACGAGAGTCGTCCTCCAGTCGGACTAATGACAATAAAGAAGCGAAGAAAGAAGATAAACCTATTATCGTCGAAGAACCTAATAGAGATGATATCGAAGAAATTAATTATAAAGAAATGCTAAACAGGTGAAGGATTCTTTATCATTACGTTTTGTCTTTATATATGAACTTAAACCCATAAAATTCAAATCTTGAATTGACATTTGCCTCAAAAAATGTAATATTCTTAAGAATTGTTCTATTTATGCTGCTCATTTTCTGAAGTCATATGAAATTCTTATTCTTCAGCTTGGAAGGAGCAGCCTTTCAGTCTCGCCTACCATTTGACAAAATGACTTCCTTGGAAGCTGAGTGCTTTTCTGACTTGCAAGGGCCATCGAGCCTTGCTTTTGTTCAAATACGTAACCGTATACTAAAGTTGTGGTTTGAAGATCCTAAAAAACAATTGACTGCTGAATATTCTGTTTTGAAAATGGAAGTAAGTATAATATTTAAGTATAAGTATAATATGTTAGTATATAAGTTATAATATGTAAGTTATTTTGAGTAAATACCACTCTGATTATACCTTAGTTACATTTTGCCCAAATACATACAGTGTGAAAACACATCCACACTTATTTTATCAGAATTAAACTATGGTTCTGTTTCAAAGCCATCTAGTCTATATGCATTGTTATTTTAAAAATTCTATATGTAGTGTTAAGCTCCTGCATTGTTTTTTTTAATAAAAAACAAGCACACAAGTCTTCTTACAATCGTTTGATTTATTCCAATACTAAATAAATAACCTTGGATAAACAAAATTTATTGATGTATGATTTCGAGACTAACAAACATACTCAATAAAAGAGTTACTTGGTGATTATATCACATGTGCATTGGGCAATGGTCGATTACTGGCTGACCCTAGCCAGCATCTTCCTTCCTTTTTATATTGCTTGTTCATGATTCAGTGCTTGGCCACTACATGTGTTGTTCACATTTCCAATGAGGGTAGGCGCTGTAATATACATATATAAAACTTGTTTAACAAAAATCAGTCTTATTTAAAGTTTAAGACATGTTCCAATGTTGTTGATGGCTTTATTTTGTGATATGCAACATAGAATTTTACTTTTTTTCTTTAGTATTAATTTCATTATCAACTATTTATTACTCAATTATTTTCTTCTCTGCAGCCACCATACAATGGAGATCCAGCTTTAATATTACGTGCTCACACTTTCTTAGAGAGACATGGGTTTATTAACTACGGCATATACGAGCGTGTGACACCTATACCTAATCCACCTAAAGGGAAACAAAGACCTAAAGTAATTATAATTGGAGCTGGTAAGTATTTTGTCTACAACATACTCCTCAGATAAAAGTATACTTACTCAATTGCATTTTAGTTACTTACACATATCTATGTATGTAGTGAATGTAATTGGTTCAAGTCATGGTGTAAGAAACTTATTCACAGAATATTTTAAATTTTGACACTTCCTTCTTTGTTTAAATTCTCAGCTATTGAATAAAAATAGTTCCTTAAGTTTTTATTTTGTTTAAATTCTTAGCTATTGTATAAAAAAATTTGATTTAACTTGACTGTATAAGGGTTACAGTAGAAAAAACTGCAGTACAGGTTATCACTTATAAAAAAAACAGCACATAAGAACTTAGACATGTTTGTAGGTAATGTTTCTAAAATGATTATTTTATCACTATGTTAACATCATATTTATTTTTGCAGGAGTATCAGGTTTGGCTGCAGCTAGACAGTTGCAGTCATTTGGTTGTGAGGTGGTGATCTTGGAAGGTCGAGACAGGGTCGGCGGAAGAGTTGTCACTTATAGAAAAGGTCCTTATGTTGCTGATTTAGGTATGGAACTGATTCTATATTTATAATTTTATTTTAAGAAGCCAATAACATATACATTGAAGACAATTTTATTTTAAGAAGCCAATAACATATACATTGAAGAATTTTAAGGTCTTTTTATATACAAGTCAATATTTATGGCATTCTCGCCTTCAATAATTCCTGCCAAGCCAGGGTCTTGGGGTGAATTCCCATACTGGCGAGATTTTTATATAACAATCTTTGTTCTCAGATCTTGAGTGGTTGAAAACAAGGCTTTAGTTAACAGAAGCTAATACATAATTTATAAAACAATATGTTGTTTGCAGGTGCTATGGTAGTCACTGGATTAGGTGGGAATCCAGTTACTACATTATCTGTTCAGATGAACATGGAACTTCATAAAATAAAACAAAAATGCCCTCTTTATGAAGCTACTGGAAATCAAGTGCCGAAACATAAAGATGAAATGGTGAGTAGTGAACTTTAATTTTTTATCTGAGATATTTGCGGAAAAGACTTGGTGGTTTAATTTTTTCTCCAAACCACATAACTGAGAAGAACTTAGGATAACTGATTTGTTTGAGTTATGTCTGACTAGCAATCCAAGCCAGTAAGTGGATAACAATACAAACAAGATAGGTCATAAAAAACACATTGTTCAAGTTTCATTTATTGGTTGCGAAGATAAATAGTTAAATGGTATTTTTATTTTATATACAATCTCATTTTATCTTTCAATTGGATGTCAGTTTCCAACAATTCTTATATGTTGTAACAGTAATTGGCACGAATACGTAAACGAAAAGATATATCGTTTTGTGTGATATTTTTTAGTGTACAGGGTCTGTTTTCTGTCTCTATATGTGAGTAAATTTACCTTGCTAGGTGGAGCGAGAATTCAACCGTCTTCTAGATGCTACGTCTTACCTGTCGCACCAGGTCGACTTCAATTACTACAACGACACCCCGGTCTCTCTTGGCCAAGCTCTAGAATGGGTCATAAAGTTGCAACAGAAGAATGTTAAACACAAACAGGTAAGAAAATTATTAAAATTAATAATGTGGAATCAGTACTATAATAATCAACATGGTTCAAACATATATTGGGGTACAGAACCTACCATCGTTAATGACGCACTGTGTTCTTTACATAGAATAAGTCAGTGCTTGACTACTATCCCACCTGATGGTAAGTGGCGATGTAGCCTATGCGCACTAACTTATGTAAAGCCAATTCACTCTCCTTTTGTTCTATAAAGTGACATCATAATATATTACTGGATTGTTGAACTCAAATCTTTTACACAAGACGCAAAGGAACACATCGTCATTTTTATGTATAAGAGCTCGTTACGGTGGTTAAAGTGTGGTCACACATTTATTTCATTCAGGGACTTAAGCCCAACATTTAGTTCGGTATATGGAATTAAAGTCAGTGTTTGCAATACAAGCTGGTACACATTTCGCGGTTAATATTTAGCTGTAACTGTATAACCCGTGAAACAACATCACAATAATAGTTTACATTCTCAATAATAAAAAAAAGATTTTGTAAGACATTGGTGTACAGTAATTAACTCTAATTTTATGTCTAATCATTTTATATGAATTGCAGATACAACATCTTAAAGCACTTACGACTCTTCAAGAAAAACTTAAGACCAACATAAATAAGTAAGTATTTTGATTCATGAACACCTGCCCACTAAAAATATACTTTTTCATATTCAAATTCACGGATTTCAGTGGAGAAAAATAATTTCACTTGCCATACATTTACGGAGCGTAAGCGTAAATAGAAAGGTATATTGTTTACACCCGCTGAAAGGTAACGTAGTAATATTATCTATTTTTATTTAATCTTTATACCATCTTATGTATATACTTTACTCTATATACGTGAAGAAGAAAACGTTGTCTTCTTAAGTGCAATATATACACGTAGAAGTCTGAGATTTAAAATAGATAAAGTTTGCAATGAGAAAAACCGCCGAAAGCTAAATTTATATACATATAACATACGTTACAAATACATTAAAGGAAATAGAAAATGAAACAGCTGACATTGAGTTGCGGTCAAATTTCGATTATTTTTACATAGAAGGGTTTAGGCCAAGTTATTGTATCGTTTTTATGTTTGTCAAAAACTAGTCCTGATGCTTAGGATGATAAATTCGTTTGTCATAATTTGTGACCAATTATAAAACCTACTTTCTTTTAGAATGGCTGATATTCAAGAACTTCTGAAGTCTATGAAGAATGAAAAAGACGCTTTGGTCATAGAGAGAAAGAAGGGTGCAACGGGAGACGCAGGCATTTTGCAAGAGTTCAATTTTCGCCGTCTCAACCGGGAGATGAGGCAGCTCTGCAATGAGTATGAGACGCTGACCACACAAAATGCTACGATCGAGGAAAAATTGACACACTTGGAAACTAACCCGCCTAGGTAAATTATTGTTATCATAGAATAATTACAGTTTAAAAATACTAAAAACAAAAATATACTTATTTAGTGAACTTAGGTTACTATATATGATAAGAGTACTCATCTATACTAATCAAACGAGCCCAAACACGAAGGGCCTTTTATTATGGAGTTCGTATGGCCACCTTCAGCTCCATAATCAGAACAGGTCTACGGTTCCAAAATATTGGATTGTCATCTAAAATGAGTTAGTATCTAAAATTTCAACTTGATTGGATATGAAGAAGTGGTTCAAATATCGATTACAAAATTCCGCCCAGATATACCTATATACAAAACACATAGACAGTGAGTTAACGTTGAAGTTAATAAGAGTATTGTAATCGATCGACGATGGACGGTGCACGTACGAACGCCGTGTTAACATTTTTTGTGTTTTCATACACTTTTTGTTGTCACTGCGTTCGAACTCGATAACATATGTTAATGAAAGGCATTGCGTAGTTACCATGAGGTTTTGCTGTCATCTTGCTGAAGAACATACGAAGCCATAACGAACGATTCGTTTTGGTAGAGGCAGCTGGGTTATATGTGATGGTAGAAATATTACCTAGCCAGCCAGAGCTACCACCTTTTGAATCAATCGTGCTCTGACATTACTGGTGACATTGCAGTGTTAGAAAACTATTTACATTTTATTGTGCCGATGATGCCTTTGGTAATTCATATGCCCATTTTCCGTCAGCCGTAACACGTAGTTACTACCAAATCGCCATTCTTCATTGTCGAATATATATTGTACCAATATAAAAGTAAGATCTCGTGCTCCTGTAAAAAATGTTGTTGTAACAAAAAAGGGGTAATTGTTTAACAAAATAAAAGGCAACATTTATTTCATTTGGTTCTATTTTAATTTAATCTAATTGCTATCTATGAAATAACATAAGTTTAAAATAAACAATAATTAATGTTTGTAGCTCGGTGTATCTGTCAGTGCGGGATAGACAGATATTGGACTGGCACTTTGCAAACTTGGAGTTCGCGAATGCAACGCCCTTGGGTAATCTATCGTTGAAGCATTGGGATCAGGATGATGACTTCGAGTTCACGGGGAACCATCTAACAGGTAATTATGCCAACACGTTTATCACAATAATTTAGTAGTAATATTTGGATAGCTAAAATTGTACTGGGTATCGGTGATGCTGGTTTCCGTAAGTGACGGTGAACGTTTATTTTTAGGTAGCTTGTCCGCTCAAAAAACTGTTGCTGTCTGATAAAAATTAAAGAAATAGAATTACTAACATAAAGATAATTTATTTGCTCAAGGTAACGCCTTATTTTAACTGTATAGTCAACGTTCATCTGTCTAAGTATGTTGTTGATATTTGTATCAAATTATTTGTCGTCATAATTTGTAAAGGTAGAATGGTGCTTCGTATATATACCACTTACATATTAAATACAATTTTGTAAAATATTAAAAAAATAAAAGACTAGAGTGAGGGCTAGAGATCAAATCCTGCACGCACCTCTAATTTAAAAAAAATATGTGCGTATTACAAGTTAATTATCACTTGCTTCGGTGAAGAAAAATATTGTGAGGAAACCTGCACAACTGAGAGTTCTTCATAATGTTCACGAAGGTGTGTGAAGTATACCAATCCGCACTTGGCCAGCGTGGTGGACAATGGCCTATATCCCTTACATTGTGTGACCCCAGCCGTGGGACAGTAATGGGTTGTGATTATGATGATTCCTATACACTCGATTACATTATAGAAGTAATATTTCAAGCAAACTAATATAGATGCAGCATGCTCTAGTAGGCTTTAAATGGAGCAGTTTTGTAATGTCGAGTCGTTCGGTTATCAGACGTTGTGCAACACTCGACTGGGATCCAATATTCAACCGTCACCAGCTGTAGGTAGCCGTCAACTCTGTGACCTTTTCAATTATAATGTGACAGTTATAAATCGTGCACAATGAAACCAAATGAATTTCTGTTGCGTATTTAAACCATATATATTACTTGAATTTCTAAAATCTCTGAATTAATCTACGTGTTTATTAGAATAATAGAAAACAGGTTGAGAAAAATATAATTATGATAAGGTTTTGAATGGAGGTTTTTAATTTCACTATAAGTTGTAATAGAACTGGATGTATGGGACTTCGTTATCCTTTGCTATCCATACATCACATCGAGTGTTATAATTTAAAAAAAAACATGTCAGCTGTATCACCATTTTATGATCTGAAAATTCACGATTGAATATCAAATTGTAAGCCTTAATGAGTTAAATACTCAAAACAAACATTTTGTCTTTGATTATGAATGATAAATTTACGTAAGTCTGCGAATGTTTAATGAATAGTTTCGTATACGAGTTAATTATCATTATCAATTTGTATACAGTTGTCATCAAAACGTGTATCAGGGATATATGAATATATCACATTGTACTAAACTTCTTTTTATATGTCTATATTTGTGTAATAGATAGATAGCAGTGTAATATTCAATTTATAATACGTATTTACGGCCGATTCCAATAATCTGTAAATGCGGTATATCTAGGTAAGTTAGTAGGTGAAGCAGGAACAATTAACAATATAATATTGTGACATTTAGACAGTTGCCAGACAACTGGCTTGAGGATTAAAGATAGGTAGAATATTGCGACGGCCGTCACTAGATACACTAGATATATCTATCAGTACGAGCGACTGAAATAGGTTGTCATAACTTGTTTGTTATAATAGTATAGTACTACTTTAGAATTATAATATTTCTGTTACCGTTTTATTCCACGATATTACGCAAACAAGTTAATATCTGTCGTTTAAGCAAAACTAGGTAAGCAACATTAAATTAAAGGCATAAATCACCATCTGATCAGCGACGACGTCGCTTGATCGATGGAACAGTGAAGTGTTGGTGTCGAAACACACCATTAGTTCGCCGTCACTAATCACAAACCTGGTTACAGCTATAACTTCAATTAGCTGCGCTCGCCATTCGTTAGTGTTTTCCAAACGTTTCCGTGCAAACGTTTGCGATCGATGTGCCATTGTGTCACACAAAAGATGGCGCCGAATAGAAATTGCTTCCTTTAAGGATCGGACTCAACCTAATTTATTCTTACTTCCAGTTCGAACTACATAAAACCGTATTGCCCTTACTTATTATTATCTAGTATAAATTGACACCCACTAAGATCCTGACTAAGAAGTCGTAATAATATTATACTTTATATCCGTAAAAAATCATCAGATTACACTTAAGTCAAATGTTTATGCGTTTCTATTCTCGGTAAGTCGTTTTTATTATATAATCCTTCTTATCTTCGCCATAAATAATAATCAAGTCTACAATATCTTATCGTTTGTCGACAATTATTCGGTCTAAAGTGGGATAAAGAATCAATTTGATTTCTTTCCCAATTCGACTTCGGTGAAACACGCGTGAGACATCGTTGAATGTTCATCGTTCACACTGCTATAAAGCAATGAGTTATTTATAATCGAACTATTGTACTTGGAATAATTTTTCGTATGAGTATAGTATCCCGTTATTTGTTAAACTTTATCGGACACGTTATCCATATAATTTCGTGTCGAATACCTATTGCGATTTCCGAACGGGTTCCCGGGCTGCGTGCCCCAAGGGCTCGCCCCGTTATGAATGTGGAATTTTCGAGTTAGTGGCCGGTTGTGATCTTTCGAGCGGATGGCGGATTTTTGCTCGAAGCGGTGGTTCGTGTCAATAATTACTATCATTTCTCGCTGCGAGTTTCCATCTTCCACCGACGATAAATTATCCACTGACTTCTGTGAATTGTCGTAATGAGCATTGCGAAGAATATGGATACACGTAAACGCGCTTCTTGTGTTTAGCTACTTTACGCACATGTACCGCTGTCAATTTAAGCAAACTCGTTATCCCTATTACATTTCGTTATTGAGATTTGGAGGTCGTTTGTTTCTCAGATGTTTTTGAATATCTGAATAGTAGTCGTTTTGTTTCAACTGCCTCTGCGTCGTGTATTTTAACGTTGTTCATTGTTCTTACATGGACATATCTCGGATCAATATACTTATAAAGCGCGAGGAGGGATGAATTGAATCTGTTTCTTGTTATTCACCCAGTAGATATGTATCGCGACAACCGCGAGACGCCTCTTTTGTGTGACGGTGCGTGCGTTGTCGGCCATATTTCTCACTGTTCGCTGGCCGTAGCGTGGGTAGTTGAAAAATGACATCTTGATTGTTGTGCGTTATCCTACGTACGAGAATGTCGAGTAGGGCTCTAAGACGTCGCGTGCACAGCCATTGTTGAAGCTCGCGGTCACTGGCACTACAAATTGAACGATTGTTAACCGCTCCATGAAACTGTTGCTATCGTGACTTGTCACGGGATTATTATACTTACACAGATATTATATTTTATGATGTCACGCTTGATGCATTAAGTGGAATTTTATCCATTGCTTTATTATATGCGTAGATTTTGTTTATATTTTTTTGGTTCAAATATTTAATTTATTCACCGCCGACATTATGTTATATAATATGTTATGATAAAGGTTCTTGACGTTCAATGCTATGAAGTCGCCCATAAATATCGAGGGATCGGTCGCTTAATTTCCTTTCGTACAAGAATTGTAAACATCTCTGATAAAGTAGGAGAGATTGTGTCTTTTACTAGGTTTTTCATCATAGATAATTATTTTATTTTTAATATTCCATCGCGACAGCCTACAAAAGCGGCCCCAATTCCATGCTAGCATACCGGGTTGTTGTGACAGAATCCGGCCTCCTACATGGTGATAAGGAATCACGTAAGATTTATATTATGAATTATATAATATTATTATTCAGTTACTAATAATACCACTAAATAATAATTTTCATAGGACTTGTCTGGATGGCTACCACTCTTATATTTTAATCAATCTCCAAATGACTTCATTTCCGATCAGCAACGCATCTGTGATGCCTTTGATGTTGCTGCTGTTATTGGTTACCTACGAGAAGCTTGTCTGCATATTTGTCCTCTACTTATAAATAAAAAAGAAACGACACGATAAAAATTTAAACGTTTCACTTCGATATGAGACTTACTTTTACGGTATTGCGAATAAATCCTACAAATTACCAAGTATAATTTTGAGTTTAATAATAAATTTAAAGATATATTTACATCTGATAATATTCCTCGTTTTTTGTCGTTAAAACTATAGATAAACTTATCACATTGATTGAGAATCGTAGGATTTAATATTAAGAATTAAATGCTTAGAACTGCGATAAAACCTTTGAATTCATACAGTAATACCATACACCATAGATTGCCGGCTACCACTTCTTTATACAGTCATATATCATAGGAAAGTAACAAAGCTCTAGTCAACATGAATTATAAGTTTTGTTGCTATTTACGAACGACAAATGGCGTTTGAAGCTAGTCTCGAGGTGGCGTCCGGAGCCAAACGATAGTTTTATAGTGAACGCGCGGCGGCAACAAGTTTTTGATAACACCGTGCGTGGCGCGGAGTAATAATGAATGTTATACAGCTGAGCCCTTCCTCATTTATCACGCGCTCTATGAATAAAATATCCTAGCGGCTCTCTCGTCTGGACTTGCCGGGCCGCTTAGCGCTTGCCGATCGCAATCGGAGCCTGGCATCTATCTTGGCAATAGTTGGACTTCCTAAAGAATTTGTACCTGTTACTTACAGTTTGGTAGAAGATAAGGACAACGAAGTATACTCTTCTATGCACATGAATAAGAATCTGTAATACGTTATGCATTGGATGGGTTACAATAATTATGTTGGTATGCTTTTGCAATAGATGGAAATAATAAGTTTCATAATAGCTTTTTATTTGTACGTGTGCATACCTAGGTATATTATTGTTGTAGCGAAGTCAGTAACAATGAGATATGAATACGGTTCTTTTTTCAGTTGCCTGTAATGTATTTCTCATCTACTTAAATTCCGATTAAATAGAGGGCAGGGGGCTATTGGTTTTATATGCTAAATAATTTGAAATCATTACCGCAACTGCCTCTTTTTGATGTGATTATCCTAAAATTAAAGATTGGGGTAGGAGTACTAAAAAAATGTATGAAGGCAAAGTATTCAAGATCCGCAATAGGGCAGGTTCTACCTTGTCTCGCAAGAGTTACGAGGGCATCAATCGCGACAGTGGCGTCGGTTGCGGAGGCGTCGGGGGCGTGGATGAATACGCGATGAGCCGACGAATGGCTCTATTAACCCGCCATTGTTCCCAGCGATCGCGAGCGTTGCGCAAGCGACACGCATTGTTCGCTGTTCGCGTCTTGTTACTTTCACTGCGGCCAGTTGACGTCACGAAGCTTACGACCCAAATGCTCGCCGTGTTAACTTCAACATAGTTTGCGTTCATCGAGCCTTAAACACCCTGATACGTAAACAAACGGTGGCAAATCGCCAACTTTAGTTTGTTTTGTACGACGGAAATTGAAGATCTTTATCTCGTATACCTAGTAGTACCTTCCCAAGCCTGAGTAATTTATCGGTATTGTTCGCAACAATCTTTGTATTGCTCGAAGAGACAGTTGTTAGCGAGGAAAATAGTCTGGGAAGTATGTAGTCCATCGCGATCGGTCGAGGTAAGGTTTGCCGCTCTAAACGACCAGCGGAGATTTATGTGGTGCGATGCAGCTTCGGGGCGGCACTTTGTGCTTCTAATTGACAAGTGTTCGGAAGCGATAGCGCATCACATCGCCCACTACAGCTAGCAGCAATTAGTGTGTAAAACTAGACTCGGACCGAAATGATCTTGGTTTGTTGTACATGAACACTTCGGGGTTCGGTCTGTGAAGGAATTTATTAATGAAATAAGTTAGGCGCCACAGGACAACGCTAACACAGAAATGTTAAAGATAAAATCAATTAAAATGTATAATGAACAGGTTCTTGAAATGAAATGTTGCCTGTCTATTATTTTATCAGCGTGACGCATAACAACTTCTCAGCCTGTGATTTTATTTTATCGGCTTACAATTTCATTATTATCTTATTAGCACGTAGCAATAACATAGTTTACTATACAAATCCGGATCAAGTCCTTCAGGCGATACCAGCCTAGGTATGTAATATAATTTCTGTACTACGCGGCGTTAGTTTTATTGCTTATAATAGCTGTTATAAGAACGAGATTGCACGATCAGTTACCAATCTAGTTATTTGAAATAGCTAGTAGGTATCAAGTCTTACGTACTATTAGCTTATTTGTACAAAAGTAATTGTTTTTTAAAAAGTCAAGCAATACCTTTTTATATTTCGCTCTTTTAGCTTTCGGAAATATGTTCGCTACGGTAAAAACTAATTACATAATATTCTAGTACTTTACATAAAAACATGTTTACTTCTTTTTAAGTTAAAAGGCTTTAGACTCATGAATAAATTTTGAATACAAATTTGTATACTATTTACTACAATACTCATTGGATGCTTATTTAGTCTCGATCTCAATGTGTGTGAATATTTGTTTAGGCAATGATGCCATGTTTTCATTTTTTTTATTATTATCATTTGCATTATAATAGTGACTAAATACTAATTTAATTTTAACTTGAAAATTTTACTTATTACTCGTAAAATTTTGATTATTCCACGTTAGTTCATTGGGTCTCCGCTTTAACTTTCCGTTCATTGTTAAAGTTGTAATCCTCTTTGTGAACCCTAATTGAATTCACTGTTATGCTAATACTCTGATTTCCCATCTTATTTCGTTAATAGAGGTCTGTGGTAAACCAATTAAAGGGAGTGTTTGTGGATTACTCAACTTTTGGTAAACGGATAGCGAGTGGGTCTCCTCGTTCGGTAAATTAAGGTTTATTTAATCTTATATGAAAACATTTTATCCTTTATTGTAACGGTCCTAGAGCTTAATGCGAGTGAGCATATGTGTTCGGTCGGTTTGAAATATAGGATTTAATATGCGAATTTCGTAGAGCAAGCTTGGTGCCGACTGCCGAGTGTCTGCAGACGTTTTCGTGGGGCGGTGTATATGTCGCTTATTGCGCATTTCAGGGAGTTTAACATTCCAACTGCAGACTCTGCCGTCTCAGATAGTATAGTACAGCGATTTTATAAGCGCTGCCCTGACCTGTATTACATTCCAGAAACATATTGTACCTATTCATGTCCTCTAAAACATATTATTTATTTAAAAGGAAATAAAATTCAAATACATACCTACATTCAGATACAGGACTTGTGTTGAAGTTTAATTTCGTACGTTTCGTTCACTGGTCTACGGGTGGAATACATTATTTTCATGCTCATACCGTAAAACCAGTTATTTGAAAAAGGGTTGTTCCTTTTTATTTCGCTAGAACCTGGTTAGTGATGAATTTTTAACAACTATGAGTCAAGTTATATGGCGTATAAAGGAACGCTATCCTGCTTTTCTCATTCAAGGGGCTTTGAAAGCAACGTATAATATGAAGGTAAAATATTATGTCATGTATCAGTTTATTTTACTTGTATATAGTAGTTATTACAGTATATAATAAAACAAAAACTGTTCTTATGTACTTCTAATTTCTTTACATATGTATCTGTGTGTGGAACTTAGAAGAACGTTATTTCAGGGAGTCTTACTTCCTTTGCCAGAGTTAGAGTGATGTGCTTATGATTTTTGACATTAAACTGCTGTTTTTATTGGATATAGTCGATAATATCGAATATCTTTTGATGACACTAGAACTTTTGGTAGAAAACTAGTCTCTTTGTTTATTTGCATTGAAGCAGTGCACTGGTATACGCCGCATGCCTATTCGACTATAAGAAGACACGATGAGTCGTTATAGAGTCAAATACGTCGTCTATATAGCACAGGATACACTGAACAGCCTCCCTCAGGACACGACTCGACACAACAAGTCATCATCATTCATTCGCCATAACCTTGTCCGTTTCTCAGCATGGTGCAGGGCAAGCTGGGCAGGCTGTAATGGTCGAGTCACCGACTCTTTGGTTAGCTCACTCGGGTGATACCTTTGCTGCTACTAATGTACGTACAATTAGAAGAACAGGGGTTATTGTACTGATTTTTTCAACGTTCAATCCCTTCAATAACCCCTTTGTACCATAGTGCAGTCATGGTTTTAGTCACCAAAGCTTCTGCAGTTTATGGCAATTTTATATCGTATGTGCTTGTAGGAAAATCGATGCAGTGAAAATGGCGGCTTTAAATAACACTTCAAATTATAATAGGGGTTGTTCATGAATGCGAGATTTTTTGCATTATTTGTGTAGTAGTTACATGGTGTCGACCAGCACGTAATAAAACGTATTTTTTCAGCGTTAGTAGTAAAAGCTCATGCCGTTCGATAAAGGCGTTGATATTGCCGTAAACAGTCGTTTTTGTCAGGAAAGGCAAATAAAGTAATTCTATAGTCCATTCCCATTCTGGCATGATGTCTTATAAGACATTCTGTAAGGATCAGTACTTCCATTCTAGATTTCTACTCCCATATGCATTGTTGGATTTTCCTAAGGGTTTAGTTAACAAAAGTTTCTTATAACTAAACCCAAAGATACCTCACCTACCTTGTCTACCTCAAAACCGAAATTTCTCGATTAAATCGATAAAGTATACTAGCTTTGGCGTAGAGTGTAGAATTTGGATACATTTATTTGTATTTTGCTTATGACCTGTTCTGTGTTAAACAAAATGTCGCGATTCATATCTTCCGGCCACAATGAAGTATATAAATAAAAGTAGAAGTGAGTATAAACTTAAGGTATATTACGTGTGTTATACAGTTTGTCATACTCCGTTATTTGTGCAGGGAGCATTCACTGAACCCGCGCCACATGGTGTGGTTGAAGCGCGCTTGAGAGTAGTTTTGGAAAACTCAGTGCGGCGTGAACTGCGGTCGTCCGTTGCACACCCACACTTATTAGTTTGCCTCATTTTAACCAGTATGTATTATATATTTACTTATGTTGGTTGCATCACAGAAGTAAAAAGATCATCATTGAACTTATTGTTGATTTCAAAGCACAAAGCTTTCGCTATTTATTTTCCTCCTAAAGCATCTATCT
>DWPA01001752.1:0-17529 GCA_018251375.1 Calpodes ethlius
CAATAAGACTTTAAAACTACTAGGTCGTACCCTAGTAGTCATGAACTATAAGTAAAACACGCTTTGAAATACATAATAAGTATTGGGGATGAAATTAACATCAAACTTATTTTTTCTACTCAGTACGAACAAGGACTTAAGTATTATAAGTATTTCTAACCTTTTTGAGTAAATTGACTTTTTCAATGATGATATTTAGAATGAAATGAAACAATTATTATGTTTTAGTATTGATACATTAAAATATGTATTATCATAAAGTTTACTCTCAAATATGTAGATATATCAATTGATACTTATCAGAAGTTAACGATTTGATAAACTAAATATATAAAAGAGGATAAAGAATGATTTATAAGTTGATGACGAGATATTTGTAAACATTGCTCACGTAAGTCAGTTAAATTACATAACCATTTTATAAAGGAAATGTATGGTACTTATTACAACTGTGAATGTTAGCTTGTGATCTATCGCATACTCGTTATCGATCAGACAAGTATAACAAAAAGATTTTTAATCTGCAAAGCGGCAACTTGTTCCAATAGGATATTTGATACTATCGCACGCCTGCATGTGGGAGTTACAAGCATTTACTTTATACCATAGCATCTAATGTCTCCAATAAAACAGTAGTTTTATTGTTATAGATAGTTGTAAAAATAAATGTGCTTCAGTTCTGTCAGTGGGTGCGTAGAAATTACTTTATGGCATAGAATGAACATCTGTTTATATTTAAATCGGGCTCATGTAAAATTGTATTCGGATTCTGTTATTTTATAACGTGATATATTCGAATGAAAACTGTGTCTGAGATTCAAAGTATTCTATGAAAATACTATCGATATTTCTATCATCATGATTTATAATCGCAATATTTTAATCGTAACGATTATTAAAACTTATTTGAATATTTTGTTTTAATCTCATTTTTAAGGTCAACTTTGCAGCCTAGCGAAAAACCATGAGTTCAATTCGATCATCAATGGTTGTGTTAATATTCTCGGGTCGTTAGTGGTTTTGGTGACTTATTCATTTATGTCTTTCTCTTTTGCACAACAGTTCTAGCACGAGAGTGTGAGTGTGTGAGAATATGTTTATTAGAAACTTATAAAATATTCTTTATCGTTCGCTGCTTATAAGTCATAACGTGTTTGATATTCTCTGACTTTTTGAAATGATATAGATGAAATAACAACAACACGGTAATCTTGTTAGTATACTTAAGTTATGTACTTAGTTGTGTACTTAGTTGTGTACGTGTACTGTAGACATTTTAATACGACAACGGTACTCATCTTATATATTTAGTACGGAAATATCGGCAGAGCTGCAAAGATCGCGAACATAGTATACATGCATGATTATACAAAACAAAAAAATCAAAGAATCGGTTCATAAAATACACGTAAAAAATCCAAAATATATATCCTAAGCCTAGTATACCTACTTATATCTATCTTTAAAGATAAACTACAGGAGTTGCTTCACAAGGATGTTAAACGCTACAAGGACTGCTTCTAAATTCTTCAAAACTACTCTTCTGGGTAACTTAAGCGTTCGCGTTATTTCCTTATCTACTTTATGCCGGAACCTGTTCTGTAGAGATCAACAATAGCTGCAGGCACACTACTTCTTTATTACTACTGGGATCCTGGTACAATGGATACGATGTGAGCGGTTTAAGTGAACTAGTTCGATTAAGTAGTCGTTTTTTTTATTGACTGAGACTAAGAACTATATGTTTTAACGTCTTTTTTCTCATTTTGGTTTTTTCGTTAAATTGTATATCTGAGGTTATATATTTTTTATGTATGAGCTATACAACAGTTTAATATCATTACAATGTAAAAAAATGTTGAGTACAGAATACAATGAATCTTTGTAAAGGGAATTTTAATAGTTTTATATTGTAGGAAAGCACTGAGAATAAAATTTTGAAAATTCATCTATTGAATGTATAAATAGGTGGATAAAAGTTTGTCTGACTATAAAAATAATAAGTAAAAATGTATATCAATTTATATATAGATAATGAAGTGGTACTTTATATAGAGATTTGTTATATATAATAATATACACGAGAGGAGCAGAGACAAGTTTTTTGATAATTTGTCAAAAATTTATAACAAAAAATTTGTTATTTAAATAAAATTTATGTACATGACAAAATTAATAGACTCAATGTTTTATATTGACAAATTTACAGCAAAAATAATTGAAGTCGCTGTTTCGAAGTAATTTGGGCCACCGCCGCAAACTGGCCGAAACCGTTTGGTAATGCTTTTATGTCCAAATGTCTCAAGCTTGGTCATTGCCGTGTCATAACGACGGAACGTATGGGATCAACTTGGTTCTTACACTGGTTTACTTGTAAATTGTGGGAAAGACAACTGCAGTTCATAAAAATATCATTTATTTAAAACTAACGCGGTAGGTATTCTCGTTTTTTATCAGTATTTGCATATCTACCTATGTATTTTTCTGCGTCTTTTGTACTGAAAAAGCTTTACTCCAATTGCTATGTTTTTAACCTAAGGTTTATCTAGAAATATATTACCTACCGAAAGAAATTTCTTATTAAGAATGAGTAATATCCTTGTAGAAAATATACCATATGTTTTATTTCCTATATAATTGTAAGGCATAGACGGTTAATTTCCTAAAGGCTAAAAGTGAAGCATAAATATTATGTACACACTCGTGTATGGTGATACTGTGTACTTACAATCGCCTATACGCACACATTTGTGGAAATGTGTTTTTCTGATAACTGAAAATAGTACGTACCTATAATCATATTTTATTTTTCATATATGGTAACATTAATTACGAAGTATTATTTTTCCAAGTTGTTTTTTATAGTTGTCTAAAAACATATATAAAAACGAGAAATAACGCATAATTCCTCCCATTGCATGTCAGCAAACTATTTGATCCCAACGAAGCATATAATTTTAGCTACCTGACTACGTATTAAACTCTATATAGAACAGTCGATTGTTTTTATTGTAATGTATTAAGTATATCCATTGCATTGCCTCTAGTACTAAGTGTTACGCTGATTCCTTTCTGGCCAGCAATGTATCGGTAATTATCTTTGTGCGACATAGGCGCCGTGGTGCTGAAGGTATTTACATTAAAAAATTAAACATTAATGAATGGTCAGTTAATCTACAAATACTTAATCTCTTTAACGAAGCACTGACACACTTCACAGCATTCGATTACATTAAATGTATGACACAATATTGACAACTTTAAGTGAATATTAAACAGAATTAACATATGGTCTGTGCTGCGTTTAAATAATATTTTACGCGAAAATCCCCAAAATGTAAGCAATTACCATGATTGAAGATAATTAATTATGTGGGTATGATTTATTATTCTCTGTATTTAAATTTTACTTAATGTATTTACGCCACGGTTTCAACAGTTTCCGGATTTACGCATTTCGGGTGTTTACTGTAGGTTAAGTATCGAATCATCGAGCTTTTAATTACTCTGTGATTATTAATATCTACGGAAAGTTTATGAGTAAGGATAAAAAGAGAGACAATTAATTACCAATGTTCCGTTCAGCGCAAAATAATATGCCTAATTATCAATATAGTACATATAATTTTGCGCTACCCTCTAGTGCCCTTAGAATTATAACGCAAAATTGTCTTACGTAATGTTCAACCATTTCAAGGAATGGCTTACTACGAAACTTACTACTTACGAAATAAAGGCTACTTTTATAAGATGAAAAGAATGACATATATAGGAAAAAGGATGTGTTTTTTAATGTGACTCATAAGCTATGTCTTGGTAGCCAAACAAAAAGTTTTTTATTTTTATTAAGTATAAATAAATTTTTGGGTCATATCTTGCAAGCTAAATTAGACGTACCTCCTCTTATCCTCCAAAGTTGAAATATTACATATTGCTTAAATTCTAAAAACAATTCATTTTTAAGATAATATACTTAGGATAAGCTCAAGACGAGGGAACTCCTCAATGGTAAACAGCATAGTTACAAAAGATTTTTGCATTATGAAAACGTGTTTTTAGTATATTTTAACTATTAATTTATTTGCAATTTAAATAATAAAGTTGTACAATAACCAAAATACGAACGTACTAAACTAAATTTATACAGGATGATTTAAATGATGTTATCTGTCGGCCATAAAAAGTTATTATGCATATAACCGATCAATCGTGACATGTAACACCATCTGTTCAAGTTGTTCTCGTGTTACGGCTGCCAAAAATTCCGGAATTCATAAGAAAAATTCCCATTGAACAAAGAGTAGCATCTGCTGGTCAGCCTCCGGCTTGTGAGTCTGTAATCAACCGACATTTTGTTGCACGTAATTGGCCGCTTAATGAAAGGACGCCTGAGGCTAAGCTCCAGTTTGCGCAATGCAAGTTGACGCTGTCACTTCGTTCTTGAGGTATGAAGTAGATTATGTAGTATGACTTCTTCAAGGAATTAGTGAAGGTATTATTTTCAACATAGTTACAACATTGGTTACACTCAGTTTTAGCAAAAGTGTTCTTCTATTTCGATTCTTTTCAAAGGCTTTTATTTAAATCGTGATATTAAGTGTATTATTTGTTTGTTTGGGTCATATCTTGCAAGCCGGATTAAAAGTAATACCTCATATACGGAGAACTTGATCAGAATTCGCTTACATTGTAAACCTACGCCATTTCTACAAAACTGTGTAATCTGTGTCAGTTCTTAAGTCATCTGTAAATTAAAGAAATATTTCCGTAACCTCCGAGTCTGTTGGAGAGACGGAATTCCCCAAAAACTATTCCTTTCATTCAACTTATCCAACTACTGACCATGCTCAAAACTGCTCAACTTCACATCTTATAATTACACAAACCGTCGAGCTACGAACGCTTCTTGAGATTAAGCTGACACAAAACGACCTCACTAAGCATAAGTGTATATTCGGCTTGATAGATGTAGGAACTCCGCAGCGAAATCAAACAGGCGAGAATTTACTGCCTTAATAGCTCCCGTGGACGAGAGTAAAAGGATTAGGTTCACTGTATTGTTACATAATTTATTGCTCAAGTGCTGCAAATTGTTCGTGGGGCATTCAAAGTATGATTGCAAAGATTTGTTTTGTACTTTGAGTAGTTGGAATGTTTGATGAATTTATTTACGATAAAGGCTGTATTGGTTTATTGTTTGAGCAAGGGACGATAATCTCAAGGGTCCATGCGACAAAATTTTATTGCAGCTATTGTTGGCTTCAAATAAAAAAACAAAATTAGAGATTTAGAAAATCTAAGGACAGTTAAGATGTAGTTTATCTGATGATAGATTATTAAAGTAAAAATCTTTTATATAATCTCCCACAGAGTCGCACATAGGAACAACAGAGTATTCGTTTTCATAGCACTTGCACGTAGGTATTCAATTCCTTACGAACTCAATAAGACAAGCAAGAAAAAAAGAGGGACTCAAAAATAACAATCTGGGATGCTAGGTAGTAGAGATTAGTATAAGAATAGTGTATCTGAACTGAAGTATCGGAATATTGAAATTTATGCCAGTACGTCCAAAGACTTATAACTCAGTACGAAATAGAACCTACAGCTAATCATACGCTTAAAACCATAGATGTGTTAAAAAAATGTTAGTCATTTGTTTATTATCGTCTGAAGTTATTTTTATGGCACCCAAGATACTTGTACCTGATCTAAAGTTCGTCAGTTGTAATTAAAATTAACATTGGTTTTTAAATATTGCGTTAGTAACAAACATTTGAATTGATGTTTCAAAGCAAAGAAGTTGTCAGTAATTAATATGAAAGTAAGATAGCCTGAGAAATGTTTGAAGTATGTGAAAACTTTCAAGTCATTCGAAATGAATCTGATGGCGCCAACTTTGTCGCAATCTTGTTACTAAGTAATAACAATTTATCAAGTGCATAATTTATGACTAAGTCAATATTATTTTCAAATAGTACAGACTACAGACGGCTACTTGAACAGACTTTGTTATTTTCTTTAGAAACACTTAAAGCAATTTATGTGACAAGAACTTTCTATATTTATTTTTTCATATTTTATAACGTGAACATTCATATATTGTCGTTAAAAGAGCTTTGATAGATGCCATTTCTAATAGGTATTATTATGGTACATATATATATATATACCAAGCTTGTATTGTAGGCCATCTATTAGAGATAAAATAATCAAAACATGTTCTCATTTATGGACTTAGTAATAAAGAAAAGTGAAATGTAGTCGAATTTCCGAGTCGATTAAACAAAGGTAAAAATTTTGAAAGCGGTGACACCCTTACTAAGACCTTTTTTTATTTTTGATTTATTCCCAAACTATCTTTCATTTAAGTTTGTTGTACTAGTTATGCGACATCCTGTATATCTTTGTATATTTTATTTAAAGCTATTCTAATATTGAGCTCGAGCTTAATATTGACTAACAATATGAAGGGATCTTATCCTTCAACGAAAGCGAAGCTTGAAATGGATCAGGTAATTTAAAGCAGGTAATATAGTAATTCATTTTCAATACACACAACATTTAAAAATAAAAAGAACAACGTTCAATCATAGAGTAGTTCAAATTACATAGAAATCATTAATTTTAAGGGTGTTAACGATACCCTATACATAACGCTCCGATTTCCGTCCGTCCATGTTCGTCCATTTGTCCATTCATCTGTTTATGCGTTCGTCCGTTTGTTCTTTCGTCCGTCCATCCATCCCTCTTGTCCGTTACAGGAGTATTTATGTCACGAAATGTTATAGGTAGATATTTAAAGTTATAAGTGCACGTAAATACAAAAGCTGCTAGTTTTATCGGGAAAAATAAATATATTAGTTACAATTTTGCGTTCCTCATTTTCCTTCATGGTTATACTTTTTGCATCGCATTATTGACAAATTTGCTGATCGTTGCTTCTGTAATCTACGTGAATATCCATCAATGTCCTAATAATTAGATCTGATATCAATATATATTATATCCAGATTAATTGAAGGTACATGATTTAGGTTATAGCGCTAATAATTTCTCTAAATTAGTTCATTAGCACTTCATTACTGATTATTACATCTGTATTAATTGAGCTTATGTATTTCTACATCATGTTCAAGGATTCAAATCATATTTAAGACAAGCGACTTCGTCTTCGTGGAATTTAACAAAAAGTATTGTACTTTATTTTGATTCAGTAGCCTTAGTTACTCTATATTACATCAGATACCTGTCAATAATAGTCTCGTCATAATCGGTCCAGTCGAGTTATAATTTCGAAGATTTGCCAGAACAAACAAACAGACAGACAGACAAAAAATATGTACAAAATATTATTTTGGTGTATGTACCGTATTTTCATATGCATGTAGTAAAAAGCGATTATTCAATATTACAGACAGACACTCCAATTTTATTTATATGTATAGATGAATGGGATGAGGTTAAGCCGTTGCAGAAAAACGAAGCCGACTTTTTATGTAAATATTTTTATGGCGTCAGGATAGCAAATGAGCTTGCAGATCTATCATCCTCTGTCGCCCATGAACATCTAGAATGTCTAATAGATCTCAAATAGAATAGTTCAAGGGACTGTAGTTAGGCAAAAGACCAAGTAGACTGATTTCTATCACCTTTTACGAGATTCCGATCTGATTGCTATGATTGGAATCCCCTATCCTATCCATACCCTAAATCATATAATTTTATCATTAGCGCACTGTGCAGATATTTCGACAACAAATAAATTATGCAGTCATTCTAAAACGTACTTAATTAATGTCTATTGTCGCAGATATCAAGTCACGACCCATAAGCGACTGAAGGACGTTTGGTGCCGGTGCAACTTGCATTTACATTTTCTGAACTACATTCCAGTTTGATATTACGCGTAGGGTGATTAAGAAAGCTTTAGATTTATACCCGTTAATTGGTAAGTAATTAAATTACTAACAGAATCAACATTCGAAACTATTGGCAGATTTGTACACTGACATTCGTGTTTTAATCTTGGCGGGTATATTGTAATTTTTTCAGTTAAGAAAAAAGAGTTGTGAGCATATTCACAGATTTCTGGGGCTATTAATATTAGATTATATTTGAGACTTTTAATACTTTTAGCATATGACGCATCTATCATTATTACGAAAAATGAGTATATTATTACTTTACCAGTGACTTAACAATATGAATCAACAGATTCAGTATATTGCGCAGAAATAGAATAACGTAAGTAAGTAGGTATATCTTTAATTATCTTAAAGTAATATCTGTCGTGCTTCCACTATGACACGTTTAAAACATTTTTTGTTTTTATTTAATCGCTCGTTTTATATTAAACCCCAATTAAAACAGCCGTGCATTCAATGAATCATTAAAACACATTCCACAAAATAAATGACAATTAAAAACTCAACTGATGTTAATTAGCTTGGAAAAGACACGAAGATTATTTAGAATATTATTTAGAAGTACCCACTAAACCATTGAAAAGCCTGCAAATGAAAGGTAAAACACCATTCATAAGGACTGCTTATCCTTTATGCCGTACAAATGCTCCTAAAGAGAAAAGCGATTTTTACAGCTCAAGAACAATGGTGTTTCGAAGAATTAACCCATGGATTAATTAACATATTCACAGACCGTGTCTAATTACCCTCCCTTTTGATTAAAAGTTTAAGCTTCTACGCTTTATTTGCTTCCGTTCAATGGTTAGGGCAATGAAGGTATTTATGGGCTAAATAAAGAACTCGATTCGGTTCGTGTGAAAGAACTATGCTTGGTTTTAGTGTAATGAAGTAAATTTAGTTTATGCGCAGTAAAATGAAGGAGATTTAATACTTTGATTATGCGATTAAAGGTGAAAGTACACTGACTTAAATCATAATTTAATTGTCTTTTAATAAAAAAAAATTTGGAGTACCTGCGTACTTCAATGGTCCTTGTAGGTATAAAATGAATGTATATATCTATTATTTGGGCGTATTACGTGTGATGGCGGTATGGTTAAATACCTTCTTGAATAAGTATCATCTTCGACTAATGAAATCCAAGCGTGTAGCATCATAATATTGAATATCTTGTTAACAAACGAGTTTACAGTTTTTTATTGTGGGCAAAAAGCAATTTACTCCATAATATGTTATATAATGATAAATATGTATGTAATAATATATATATAAAAGAAAGTCGTGTTAGTTACACTATTTATAACTCATGAATAGCTGAACAAATTTGGCTGAAAATTGGTGGAGAGGTAGCTTAGAACCAGGAGACGGATACAGGCTACATTTTTTGTAAAAAAACTTTAATAGGGTGTAATAAGCGATGAATGTTTGTATAAATAATGCGTTTTCTTCGGGAATTCGTATGTGAACGTTTTTGATGTCACGTATTTAGTCCACACTTAAAAGAAAAACTTTCCTTGCATGACACAAACGTTAGTGACGTAAAGTCATATCTGATAGCCTGGGATCACGCGGGCGAAGACGCCGGTTTAAAACTAGTTGTATATATATTTGAACGTGTTAAAGTTATCTGGTTGTCTGTTTGCGCATTACGAAGTCGTAGGAAAGGTAACATAGCCAGCGTGGGTTATTGCTGTCTTGTATCATTTATTGAATAATTTCAATGAAAAATAATCAAGTATGTCGAAAACTAATTCCACTATCATGCACATCATTAACAATAACCATTAAGTTTCAAGTAAAGTTTAAACACTCTATAAAATGCAATTTATTTAACTTAATTATCATTATCACGGCCTTTCACGTTGTTTCTTAGTCAGCTAATCATAATAGAAAATCATTGGATTTTACAAAAGGGATATTCGATTAACGATTTATCTTAAGATGTAGACAACAAAGTTAAAATTGATACGACACTAGTTCGTAATTTTCCAATTGTAATTTGTACTTTAAACCGTTTGGTTAAGTGTCAGTTAACTCCCAGCCGTAAACTCAAAGCTTTGATGTTTAAAGTTTATTTGAGTTCCAAGTAAAATCCGGAATGTTCTTTCAGTATTAAGCCGGATATTCAAGTCGCTGAGATTTCGTAGAATGGTGACAAATTTGTCATGCATGACTAATTTGATTAGTCAGAAATTTGATAGGTACTATTACTTACTGTATCCTCAATCTTATTTTCTTTATTATACGTAGTATGAATTTCTTAAGTATTCTTAAGAATCAAAAACCTAAATGTTACTCAAGTTTGTTAGAATTCGGAATTGTCTAAGTTAATATTTCATGTTGCAATAACGTTATATACGGGACCTGTTTCCTGGTATTAGTATCCTTAATTATTACCTAGATATAAAATACCAATAGAGATTTTGTTAGCATAATCTCTAATAGCATAATCTCATAGGGTTAGCCCTATGCTACGCGTGGTCTTTTTTGGAACTTGGTCAGTTTTCCATTATAATGATTAAAAAAAATGCATGATACAATACAGAAAAGTACACGACTTCAAGTAATAAAAAAATGTGTAACAGTAGAAAAAATATATTAATTTCGTTAAATTTTCATTAGTAATGTTCGATATTCAACTACTACCTATTTGAAGACTCGTTTGTTTAAAAAATCAGTAGTCCGCCGACATATAAAAAAAAAAACAAAATTAGGAATTGAATAATTTGATTGTAGCCCTGGTTCGAGTCCAAACTTGTATGTATAGGTTTATGTAGAAAATAAAAAAATATATTGGGTTTCATTGTACCACATTTAGTTATATTTTCGTAACTTGATAATGAAATATCACGAATTCCCGGCTTATTTTTTCATTGATAACGAAACGGTAATGCTATTCATGTTACTGGTCTTGACGAGCGACATGTTTATATATTTATCATCTCGTCTATTCGTTAGTCAGCTATTAACATAAAAAAGTCAATACATAAACAAAAGAAGCCAAACAATGCTTACCTCTACAGTATACTTGTTTCACCTTCAGTGTGGGAGTGTTAGCTCTTGCGTCACCAGGTTTTATCAACTCTCATTATAATATCGAGGGCATTAGTTAGGTAGCAGATAGACAAAGATACTGGCGTATCGGGTATCAGATGTAAACGCGGGACAGGTTAACAACCTAGCTACATTCCGCCTTGCTGGTTTAATGATGAGGATCGCTATAGAGCTGATGCTACGAAAATATATGTTTATTTGGACCCCTGACTTAAAAGTAAGGTGGATTAAGTTTAACGCGCCTGCCTGTGTGATTGGGTATTTTTGTGTATGTCTGCGACATCGTATCTTCTAAACGAATGAATTGTTTTTTATGCGGTTTTGTATCTAATGCCACTTCATTCATAATTAAGAAGGTTTATATTTTGTTTTTATATATGTTCTAAATAATGAATATAAATAAAGAATTATAATTCTTGATAATACTAATTATAAATATCTTGAGTCAATTATTTCTAATTTACTTGTCTGGATGACGGGTGGACAGATACACTACAATTTATTTCAGTTTTCAATTAACATATTTATGTAACGACAAAAAAATGAAAATGTGGGACAGAATAATCAAAATAGTTAAACGTTTATTTGTATCAAAAACAAAAATTATATGTTTTGAGTACATCCTTCTTTTTTGAAGTCGGTTAAAAACAAACGATTACACATGGACATATATATATTTACAAATTATATATTATAATTATCTAAAAAACGAGAACAAATATTTGCCTTTTACATACATATCAACGCCGCGAGGTTACTAAATGAGATTCTTAAAAATCTTACTCGTACTTAATGAATGAAAACGTTAAACGACGACTAACATATACATTATATAACACTTCTAATTAACAAGATCGTGAAATGAACGAATTAACTATTAGACATAGAAAGAATCGCCATATTAGACATGGACCTCTTATTACAATGATTCGCTAATTGCAAGATATAAATTAAATGTAGGTCACTGTTTCAACATTTTTACTTGACCTTGACGAAAACGAAGGAACCGCTATGATTTCAATCCATATTTTTATATGTTCAACTGGTCCCGTAGAACTTCTAAGCTTATAATACTTTAACTAATGAGGTCGGAAGCGTTTTAATCTAGGCTAGTGAGCGAAGTTTACCGTAGCAAAGTAAATAGGTGGTAATTTCATCTCTTAAAACGTTAATTATTTCAGAAGGTCCCAGACAGATAATATAGAAGTGGAGCGCTGTTTACTGGCTATTAAACGTGAATGCGATTCAATTCCACCGTCGTGTTCGGTTCATAACGAAGTGCGGTTGGCCAACGGTAATGAAGAAGGTGACTTGCTTGTAATAAGATGCGTGGTTATTCTGTGCGATACAAAACACGTATAGTCCGTTTTTTCAAACTTGTCTTATTTAGTAAACAAGTTTTACAATGTCTTTTTATCGTAATTTGTAATTTAAACATATGACAGACATAAAATAATAAAATATAAAAATTTAATAAACTAATTACCTACGGATGAATTTATTTAATTAATATAATTATATTATTTTTTAAATTAATATAAATATTTATTTGAGTAAGAAATGGCGGTATTCCTGATTTTTGCATTGATTGTCATTTATTTTTATGGTACTAGGAAAGAAGTCTTAGCGTACAACGGAGCTTAGGATATTTTTTGTAGCGACACAACTGTGAATAGTGAAGACGCGGCTATATCGCGACTTTAGACGATCGGTCGTAGTTATAACACACGACAGTATCGCTACTAGCGTGCGACCATATTGGGTATTATCGGGTGTAAGAGCTATGGGGCGCAGCGCACGTGGAACTTACGCGGGCATCTGTATTGCGACTGTCGCGATGCAATCTTAGTTACGTGGGCGGAGGTACCGATTACGCTACGGCATCACGATAGTTCTGCGAGTATATCGCTACTAAAAGTGGTCATAAGCGATTAGTCTTAGACTTAATGAGGAATAGCTACAGTCATACTTAAAAAACAATTGAGTAGCGGAGTGTAGTGAAGGAGTAGACGTAGAGTAGTGTACTGAACATTGAGGGTGGTTAGACAACTCTCGAGTCACGGAGTCGGACAGTCTTGTAACAGTCACCGGCACGGCGTTTTAGGTTCTAGTGGAGAATATTATTCCAGTACCATTGAACAAAAATGCGGACACTGCCCGTAGGAAATTTTTTGTACTATAAATAGACAACTGACACGCAAATTACCTCATGGTAGGTGAGAAACAACAAATGTTGCTGATGTAGAATCTCCGTAGCCTCGAATAAAAATTTAAGATAATTGAATCGACATTTTACGTAATTTTTGCAGCCATTACCTTTTCATATAGGTACGTTTTTTATTATCGGGAAAAAAAGACAAAAGGCACTCCATAACACGCTTTTTAAACAGAATATGTACATTAGCACAGAATGAAATAGTAACTTGGCGAAAATTGCTATCGTAGTATTATATCCAGGCGTTTTCATTGTTGATTCACTCATCTATACTTCCATTATCATTGCCTTAGCTTCAAATATAGATGGACTTAAATACACCTCCATTTTACATGAAAGTATAATAAAATAAATTAATATTGTGGATACAGTTGACATTTACCATACGAATGAAATATAAACGTGTGAATATAATATTATGATACGGCGATATTTGTTACGTGTATAACGCATAGGTCATAGGTCACAGTTACCGATTCAGTTTAGATTAATTCCTAGAACCATTTGCAATCCCAATCCACGTGTAACATAATTATCAACTAAAGGTCAGTGATAGATGAACTTATATCGATGTATGTCAAATTCATCCAACATAGTTACTTATTACTGGCTTTGATACACATCAGAAGCTTAGCTACGTCACATCTCTGAAATTACCAAATCCTAATAATTGGAGATTAGCGGGTACTAGTGAACAGATACACAGACAAAAATTCATAGAACGATTTTTTTGGATATATTGCGTATTTTTTTGGATATGTTGTATAACTTAGGAGATTAGCAATTCGTATTTGTTATGGAATGTTTTAAAAATATATCAATTTAGCTTTTCATGTATATATAGTTTCAAGTGTGTTAGCAATTTGATTGATATGATTTGATACAAACAGTGCCGTCATATATAAAGCTGAAACGGGACTCGAATTTCTTTCCTCATCCTATCGTAAATTAGGGCAGATTGAATAATATACAGATATATTAGTTTAATTAACAATAGGTTTCCCGAAGTTAAACTAACTAGTCCTAAATAAGCATAGCCTCATAGCGTTACCGAAAAAAGAAAATTCCGTAATTCTTTGTTCCAGTTTTCTATAGACACTTATTCATTATGTATCCATTTAATTAATTTGAACTAAAATTAAATAAGCGACTTCAAAGAAATAGTCTTCAAAAAACACACTAAGAATGATTGCTGAATGAAAAAACCTGTATACCAATATTAAGTAGCTCAAACGCTCATAGATCAAGACCGAATTTCGATAAAAGTATACTTTAAAATGAAAAGGTTATTTTCCTAATTAGTTCTTAAATGACGAAGTTTTAAGGTAACAAGTATAAGAAGTTACAAAATTATCAAATTTGACCTTTTTTACAAGTTGATTAAAATTACTCCAGCAATTTTAGGTAACAATAGATCCATTAAATATATTAATGAATTAAAATTTCAGAGAACAAATACAAATACATTAACAACAGCAAAATATATTTGAGAAATAAAGAAAATATTAATAAAGAACTAATTAGAAAGTAGATTATAATTCATATCTATCTACTGTAGTAAGCAGGTAAGTTGTTATCGACGAGAATAGACATCTATAAGACGGAGGATTACCGAAAATCAATAGGAGAGGTACTAACAAATAGAAACCGCACCGTTCGTAATTTGGCATCTAACTCTGTACATCAAATTGGTTCCGAACTCGGAAACAATTCGTAATGGGTGACAAATCAAAGTGGGTGTCAAATCAGACCGCTCCTTAGAACACCGTCTACAAGTATTCTTGTTTGAGATATTGCTATACCCGATGAAAATAGCACCACCGCTCGCCAACTTTAGATTATTGGCATTGCTCTCAGGTGGGTTGCGTACTTACGAACTATGTGCTACAAGCTTTATTAATTTTGATTTTCAATAGGTACTGTTTAAGAAACCTTAGTAACAATAGCTTTGACGTTATTCATAACTAATATCGAGAAAAGAAGGAGATTCTAAATTCATTTGTTTTACCTCAGAACCTCGTTCGTTTTATCAACCGTTTTGAAAAATACTTTTTTATGCACTTCTAGATTATTGTCGATTTTTTACACAATTCATAAATTATTAACTAATCAAAAATATGTACAGATAAAACAATACAAACTAGTACAGTACCTATAGAAACTATTGTTTAAAATATTGCGTATCCAAAACATATTTTCTGTCAAATAAGCTTACACGGATAGCAAAGAACTTGGTGACAAAAAGCCTAACCTTTATGTCTATCTTTGCTTAGTCTCGTAGTAGTCGGACTAGCAAATAACTTTACAGCTTAGACCACTTTAGATCGCCGAGATAGGCGACTGTCTCAGGTGGTCCAGTTACAAAATACGCCCTGTCCTTTCCGTTCCGCACTCGTGTCGAAACTTGGCCATAAAACTCAAAGCGTCCATTACTGTTTGCTTAGAAATTATTGCTTGTACTAATTTGCATATTGAAATTGTGGAATTGTTAGTGTTTAAATAATGTAATGTCTGATTGTACGTTAAAATTAGCAGAGAATAAGTTACCGGTGAATAATAAACTATTGTTGAATTAGAAACTGAACTGCAAATATCTTGAAGCAAAAGACACATTTAAATATATAATTAAAGCCGATATGGATATTGAAAATTATAGCACAAAAATGTAATTACTAGCTGCTTTTAAATATAAATCTAATTAATTATATAATAAGTGATGCTCATTAAATGAAACACCTAGCACTTTCCGTAAAGCAATCATAATGATAATACCAACTGCAATCTCTTCATCTCTTAGATTACAAAAAAGCAATTTTCCGTGTGAAAGCACTAAAAACGTGCCGCTCGAGCAAATTCAGTAAATTCAAGTTTAATTTCTTCCTAAAAGATTTCAGCGTGGACTTTATCGAATCCAGTGGGTTGAAGTGAAAATGAAACAATTATGCAAATGGCCAGCAAAATAAAACTCATTTTATTAATAATCAAATAACGGGATTTCGCATTCGTGGATGAAATAAAATTTTCGTAAATGGTGGCATTAATTGTAGGGAGGAGTCTCCCCCTATTCGCCACTGGTTTCTATCAAACAGAACTTATCTCAAAGGGGCGAAGTTTTAATAAAATTCAGAATGCCTCGGGCTGTTAGATGCTAACAGATTTGAATCTTGTACGAATATGCATCTTTAACTTATAGATGAGAGAAGTTTACGTAATCTTTTAGTTCAATGGTAGCTGTTGAGTCTATAATAAAATATTCTGACAATATATTGTGTTCAATAGCATGGAACTTTGCTATACAGATAATTTCTTTGTACGGTTCGTTTATTAAGGTATCTCCATCGAAACCGCTAATTTGCCATTATTAAAGTGATTCGGCAAGTTCACGGTAATTTTGTGGATGTTATTATAATTCTCACGTTATAAAATAAATTTCACGTGAAACTCTAATTCCAATTAACTATTTTAAATTGGATTAAGGATTTAACGATAAGCAAGAGTTTGTGAAAACTATCTACTATGTAATCACTGATTCCCGGAATGCGTTATACAGAATTTAAATTACTACAAATACTATGATAATTTCTCTGGGAAATGTAAGGAAGAATTTATCAATTCACTTACATGAAAACTGTGAATATTATGAATTAAAATCTGCTTTCAATTAATTTTCCTTTTTGTCATCCACTGTTGCAAAGCTGGACTGAATCGTAACAACAATAATAAACTATTACATTTCGTAATTTTATTCGCAAAGTTCAAAAAGTCCTTATTTTAGTACGTTTAGTGGAACCAGTATAAATTATTCTCTAAGATAAAGTTATTTGAATGTCACCAAATTGTTGTATCAGCATCCAAATCTTCCACGCTTGTAAACTTTAAGATTAATTTTCATAATTATGTTAATAAGCAAAGTTCATATAAGTATGTTAGCGAGTCCATAAGTTTGTTTGTTCATAACTTCAACTTTTTAGTTAAATGCAGTAAAAGTTTTACGTAAACTAAAATAATAAAATGCACTCGAAATGTAAGTGTAATACCCGGATGTGGTGAAACAAAACTCTACTCAACTCCACTGGGACTTATTTCACTGCACTCTTTGTTTTGTTTCCTTTTAAACTTTTGAAATTAGTTTAGTTATAGTTTTGATGTTTATAACTACTTTATCATAATGTTGTCAAAATGAAAAAAATACATTTTTGATAACTTTGTTTCCATTCACTAAGGCGTAAATTACACTATTAAAAATTCAACAAAGTCACGCAACAAAGTGTCCCCAAATGTTCTCCAATGTTATTTACCGTGACAAGTTAATTACCTAAAGATATTTACTAA
>DWPA01001753.1:0-17528 GCA_018251375.1 Calpodes ethlius
TGTATCAATAAATTTGCTGTCATCTGGTACTGGACTAGCACAATCACTTAACTTCTCCTGCTCTATAATGTCATCAATTTCTTCAGATATAGGCACATCATCAATTATGTATTCAGCAGAATCAGGACAATTGGTATAATTATCATAATGATCTTCAAATAAAGGAGTCGGATCATCAAATATGATTGGACTTGTAGCTACAGATCTAGGTGGATATAATGTGATTGGACTGTTAGCTGCATCAACTTGTTGTACAGCATCTTTACTGGGTTTCAATAAAGCTTCAAGCGTTACTACATAGTCAGGGCTACTTAGATATTTATCGTGAGAATTCGCACGAGAAGATCCACGACCAGTGTCTACACTTACTCGGCCATCCGAACAGTTATCAATAAAATTTTGATCTACACTCGACCTAAGCTGTTTATCAGTATCACTATGGACCTGAAAATTTACAAATACATATTATGTGGTTAAAGATATTGTTGTAGGATAGTCGAAAAATAGGTTTTTTTTTAATATAAAACTAAACTAAAATATAGGAACCCTATCGCCATATGTTTTAATAACTACGGTAATGGGAACCACTTTTATATATACTTTGAACAAAACATAATGGAACTACTGTTAATCCTTGATAGTCCAACAGTTTCTGGGCCGGGGGAGATGTAGAATTGCTGAATATGTCAGATTAAGAAAGATTCTACATATTCTTCACTGAGTTTAACTACTTAAGTAAAGAATAAAGTTCTATTTATGTTGTAGGCACTGTTAATATTGAGAAAACAATTACTAATGCATGTAATATATTCACAATCAAGAAACTTAGAAGTAGACAATGAGTTGAAAAAGAAAGCAATGAAAAGGTTCCTATAATAACACAGATAAAAAAAGAATACAGCCAAATAATTATTATAGCTATAGTTTAGTTATTAAATTGTAACACTTAACATAAGTGTATTAAGTGTGTGTTAAAAATACAGACCTTGTTCAGCTTTCGTGCCTTTGGCGAAATATCACAATAGTCAACCATATCATCCCCACTTTCTTCAGATGTGCACAATATTTTTGGCTCTTTATACATCACACCCTTCACATACTTTTTGAGAATATTCACATGCCTCTTTCTTGTCTTTTCTGTAATAAAACCACCACAAATAATGCCAATATGAGTAACAAATATTTATAAGTACTTTATATTTATGCACACTGCCAATCACATATATTTTAATTCTTTAACATACTTAATAATATGTTCTGTAACAAAAATATTGTTAAGAGAGATAAGTACTTACTTTTACCGAGTATAACATCTTTTAATGCAACAAAATCCTTATGCATTGCATCTTTTTCCTGTTGAAGCACAATTACTTCATTTTTGTTACTGCATTTATTTAATTCCTGTTCTACAGATAGGGCATCCTTATCATTCTCTAATTGTTTAACAAGAACCTGCAATTCAAAAACTTATTGTTACTTGTCATTACGGTACTGTCAATTTGCTTTATAACATATATTCCTTGGTTTGGACTGCAGCCTTTACCCCTCACATTGAAATGGCAAATGATGATGATGATGATGATGATGATGATGATTAAAAATAGAATCTGTTTCTGCATCAATTAGTAATAATTCATTTTCATTCAGTATATTACAAATTATATTTATCCCCATTCTATGAAATGAAACCATATACATTATTTTTATGAATCAGTTCTCCTACTTCTATAAACCAGAGAAAATTATATATTCCAATAGCAACAAAGAAAACAATAAATAATAATTGATAACAGCAACCTTACACACAAACTTCTATAATAACTTATATCTTCTATTCCACAAAAACAGATCTTTGGTGTTAATGCATATTAAAGTTATAAATTTGATAATATCATTTTAATTTTATCACATAATGAATCATATGACAGATAAAATAATTTAAAAATATACTTTAGTCTCTGCCATGCTAAACTTTCTACAATACAAACTAATAACACTAGTGAACTAACAATTTGTTTTCAAAATATTCTCGATATTTCAATAAATAAACTGTATTCTAAACTGAATTATGGTGTAATATTTATTTAATTGTATTCAAATTGCTTTGACAAGTTGAATCAAGATTCAATAACAATGTATAAAAGACTAAAAAGTAAATGGTATTATGTTTTTTGTTAAACAAGTATTTTGTAGTTCTAAATATTAATAAAATACTGCAATACATTACCTGTAGTTGATTTGCATGAGATATGAGCGCTTCATATTTGTTTTCTACATCTATTAGCCTCGCTTTGAATGCTTCATGATTTTCTGTTAATGTTTTATTTTCCTGGAAAAAAATAATATTAAATGAAATGTTGGGTAAATTTGAGATTTATATATCTAAAAATGTGTTTTCCGTGAAGTTAAACATTTAAACTATATTATTTAATCGAGTTGCATAGTTAGAGCACAGTGGATATACGAATATGGAGCAAACAAAAAACAACAAAAATTTAGAGGTAATAGTGCCTAGCTCTAGCGTCTTAAATGAAATCTGTGATATAACTTAACCTTGCCCTACAGCTCTGTAACATAAGTTTGGGTCAGCAAGTAAACAATATAGATAAGTACACTTACATTCTCCAAAATAATACACTTCTCTGACGCATCCTTGTAATTTATACAGACTTGCTTGAGTTCGTCCCTAGTAACAGCATGCGCTTTTACCGACTGCTCAAAATCTTCCTTTTTAGATTGAAATTTCTGTATTGCAAAACTGAAACAGAAATATATATACATGTTATACAATAATACTTAAAAAAAATAGTAAGACTTTTGAGTATATGTTTATCCTATGGAATGTTTTTAATTATTAATCAACCTAAAATTTGTCATACATTACTGAAATTTTTCGAATCACAGAATGGTTTTTTTTTTTAAATTTATGTACATGTAATACAATTCCAGTATACTTTTGGATGTAAAATTTTAAAATTAATATATGGAACAAGTAGAATATCCATAATAGGTTTTCACAGTTATGGGGCAAAGGCTTCAAAGAAAAATCCAGATGTCTAAGGGACTTGATATAGCAAGAGGAAAAGGTCTGGGACACAACACACCATGTCCACTTGCTACAAAGTCCATTATCGGAATTCTTAATTCATTACCTGGAGGTCAATTAAATTATTTAAAAACACTTATCATAACATATTTTAAACTAAATTGAAAAATGTTATAATTACTTACTCAGTACTTATAATCTTTGATTTCAGCCAACTCACGCTTTTGCGTAATTTATCATACTTTTGGTTTGATGCCTAAAAATTTAAGAGCATAGTTAAATAAAATATATAATACCTTAATTAATTTTCATTATTAAAAGTGAGTAATCCAACTTTAGTTGCAAAAGTTAGTACTTAACAAAACATGTAGGCTATAATAACATTTATCTAATCAAATAATATTTTTTACAAAACTTCTATATATTTTCCTACATTAGTCATAACATATTTTGATTAGTATTTTGCAACATATTGTATCTGTTTCGCAGAGAATGCATTGTTAAATAAGCTTGAGTAATAGTTACAACCCAAAGCTGTCCCAATGCTGAGCTCCAGGACCCTATACAATATGAGGCCATTGCCCACCGAGCTGCCCAAGTGCAGACTGGCAAATACCTAATAATTCAGAACATTATAAAGAACTCTCAGATGTACAAGTTTCCTCACAATATTTTACTTCAGCAAAGTAAGTAATAATTAACTTCTAATGCACATGTAAATTTGTCTTGTGTGGTACTATGTTTTGTTATAAAAACTGTTAATATAAGTAATTTTAGTTGCTTTAAAGCCCAAGTGATGTAATCCATTACTGATTTTGTATTATTATTAATTCCTATTTTATTATTTTTTATTTAAGGAGGATAGCTGTAGTAAAATAATAGAAAACTAGAATTACCATATATCAATAAGTACTAAACAAAGTGTGCTTTATAAAACAGTTTATGTTCAAATAACATAGTGCCTATACTTTAGTATGTATTTTGGTTGGAAGCTAGAACTAAAAACCGTGAACATATTTACAGGTTAGCTTCAAATAAGTTTTGTATTTAGCAAAATTGTCTACTACTAGTAATCCCTAACATAAGACATCCTATTATGTATTGGATAATGCAAATACAACACAAGACATTAAAATTATATACATGTCATAGCAAAAATCTAATTTATTACCAAAAATAAGTAGCCAATCTAAGAGATATCGTGTAGTGAATTTTGGCGGCCTTTTTATTCTGATCTTACGGACAAACAACAGTATCGATCGTACCTCCCTTATTTATAAACTTATCAAACAATTCATCGAACATATTATAAAATGAGTTTTATATGTTAAATACGAGATCTTAAGACTGTATCAATGATACAGTTTCAAAATAGTGATCAAAACCACGGTAACCTAAAACACACCTGAACATTCTCCTCAGCAGTGAGTTGATTTAGATCAAAGTTTAAAACAAACTCGTCTAAATAATTGGACGCCATTATTTATAATCATCACAATTTTAAAACAATTATAACGAGCAACTTATACATGCTTTATCACTAAATATCCTTCATATTTCAATACACAATCACACCGGCGATACCAAATTCAAGACGAGCATTGCATTTTTAATGACAGTTTGTCTTGTCAATGTTGTCAATTCTGACAAACAAAATGACAACCACCTAACTTTAATTCCGCAGATAATATACAAAGGATTTTTGTAATAGATGATGCACAGAGCATAATACCATATACGGCGATGCGCGCATTTGAGACATTTTGTTGGATACGTAATATATCTCACGGTCAGGTATATGAAGACGTATGAAGGTGCATGCATGGTGCTACCGAAACATTTATGTCTCGAAATTTACTATGAAAAAAAAATGTTGTGCCAGTACAGTTTTCTTTTCATATAAATAGTTGACAATTCCGTCGCCGCGCCGCAAGAAAAAGAAATAACTGGCCTTAAACCACATTCAAAACAAAATAAGTTGTTTAGCTGCTGTCTCAAGCAGCATAGGAACAGGTCTGCAGAAAAAAACATAGAGTTCATTTAGATATTAGTAAATTATATGTATAACAACTATGAGTTGAACAACAGTATTTTATAAAAAATAATTTCTATATGTATTCTAGTAAACTGTTTCTAATAAATAATAAAGATATATATTTTATTCAAGGCATTGATACATGGATGTGATTTTCACAAAAGAAATACGAAAGGATTTTTTCTCACAAAAGATTTGAATTTCTTTTTTTCGCAATTTTTAACAGTTTCTCATATACTTATTTCAGTTGGCACTCGGATTCGCAATGTTTCTATTATATAGCTCATGATTAATTTCAATTACTTTACAATTGCAGTCACAAAAACAATACTATGATCATTTACACACAGAACCATAATAAATATAACATCAAGGCCATCTGGCATGTTTTATAATTTACGTGCGAAAATTTAAACAAAAATTTTAACAATTTAGGACACTTATTGACTACATAATTATGCATACATAGATATTATATATAGTGATAATCTAGTGGTTCGAACGTTGGTTTCCGGAACGTGGAGACGTGAGATCGAATCCTGCACACACCTCTAATTTTCCTCTAATCATGTGGCCATAACACAAGTAACATATTTTATTCTAAATGAGAAAAAAATTAAAATATACAAACAAGAATGCTAAATTTGTATTGTGATTAATTTGAAAATATTAATTTCAGTTTATAGAATGATGGAACAAACTGTTATTTTTGAGAAATAATGTATTATTTTGTTGGTGTCGTTACGTCTTGTAAATAAACACAGAATCACCATATTTATGTTGTTTTGATATACATTTTATCTGTGTTTTTGCGAACATAGCTTTGAATTCCTTCTCTCAAGTTTTAATCAAGTTTCGAAATTATAACTTTTCCGCCGTTTTGACACTAGTATTTATACATCCACGAACAACGCACTAATTATTGGAATACTGAGTTGTAATAATTTACAATCATAATATCTATTGCACTGTTTACTTATAGACCGTATGACTTGATAACTATGGGCAACGTGACTCCAATAGCTGTCTATACTTAAAATATAATATTTAAACGCATATTAAAACAGTCATTGATTAAATATAAAAATTAAAATTTTTAATACCTTATTAATACGCGCCTTAAGGTGCGATTGAGCATTTATATTTCTAGAAAGATGCAATATTTTTTCGAGTCTGCAGTAAAATGTCTCAGGTGCGCGCACTCACTTATGTACTTCGTTTTTTATTTCTTTAATTATTTTAGAGTAAAACCACAGAATGTTTTATATCATAGACAGGCTAAAGTGATCTCTTAGCCAGTCTGCGCTCTTAGCTAAAATTGCATCCATCCAGGTCAATCGGTTATTCTACGATTTTTCGATTCATTTTATTTCTAACTTAGTGTTTTTGTGTTCGTACTTAGTAAATGAGTAATTTAATTACGTTTTGAATAGTGATGTTAATTTAATCAGTTAACTCGACTGAGACATTCCATTACAAAAATCACGTCAGACTCTAGCGTCAATTCAAGTGTTTATTTTATTTCAATGCGCATGAGTCGCTAAGTTGCTACTTTGAATAAATTATTTTCCTCGTTATATTTTCAAGGTAATTTATGAATATATTTATGATTTTTGAATATTAATTTTTAAAATAATAAGTTACGATCAAGAAATAACTTGTTCGATTTTTATGCACATCTGCATTGTTGTGGCCCTGGTCAATGCCAGGTTCAAGGTTAATTTAATCGTCAATGGAACAGGTATATCAGGTTTTTAGCATTTTATAGTGATGTGTTGTTTATGTACCGTTATATGCTAACTTCTTTCAATACCATACACATTTTCTACTACAACAAGGTAAGGTATATTAATTGACAAATACCACAAAATTTTTAACATTTAAAATAACTAAACAATTAGTTTAGCAGTGAAACAAATAAAGCAGAATTAATTAACTTCCTCGTATCTGTCAAGTAAATATCATAATCTAGGCATTCATATTATAATAATATTGTTAGTTAAGTAAAAATAATTATATACCTTGCTGCATATCTTAAACACAGCATTTTATTTACAGATGATGTATAAAATGGGTAACCATAAATGTAACAGTTTGTATGACAGAGTTAACAAGCTTTTGGTGTCTTACGAATGGAGTGACTGCAGCTTCTCAGTATCGGGAAAGAAATTTAAAGCACACAAGTTAATATTAGGAATAAGTAGCCCTGTATTTGAGGCTATGTTCTACGGTCCAATGTCATCAAATGATGACATATGTATCACTGATATAGAACCTGAGATTTTCCAGTTATTGCTTAATTACATTTACACAGATAAAATTGAAATATCATCTTTAGAAGAGGCATATGAATTGATGTATGTATCAAGGAAATATTTACTAGAACACTTGTCTGAAATATGCACTTCATATATTCAGGCTAATCTAACCGTGGATAATGTGGTAACAATACTAAATTACCCAGATTACATGCAAGATAGCAATTTAGTTGCCGCATCATTAAAACTTTTAAGTGAACATGCCAGTTATGTACTTCTAGCGAATGTAAACAATATCTCATTATCATGCATGCAAAAAGTTCTCCAGTGTACCAGTATGAATATAAGTGAAAAAAACCTCATAAAATGTGTATTTAAATGGACCGAATATCAGTGTGAAACGAGTAATGTTGACGACGAAATTAAAAACCGAAGAAGTTTTCTTATTGACAATGGATTATTTAAACTGTTGAGGTTTGCTGCTCTATCATTGGAAGATCTGAACGAAATTCTGATTAATGAAGATAACATGCTCCTTCCAAGTGAATCTGATAAAATCAAGCAATATATTACAGATGTAAATCCATCAAAAAGAATTAATATAAGTTATTTTTCAACAATGAGTGCACCTCGAAATGAAATTAAATTACAATGGAAACTTTGTCACCGAAGTCCTTTACGATCAATGTCACCTGCAACAATTGATAATCATAATAGCTCAATACAAACAAGAATCAAAGCCAATAAATCGGTTTTTATCAATTCTTTCAGCATTCCATCAAGAATGGCTACAGTTATCAACTATTATAACAATGCCGCTAGTGTTTATTGTGAACAGTTTAATGTAACAGTTGCCGGTGAGTATGATAACATAGTTATTAAAGACACGGGCATTAAAAAAGTTATTGAGTATGACTCAAATCTTGATGTAGTGTTTTTCGAGCCCCTGTTTATTAAAAAGGACCAATGGTACAAAATAAGCTTTATATGGCCAAAACAAAGTACATATTATTCTTATTCATATGCTGTCCAAAGTAGGGAATGTAGTTATAATAATAGTAAGATCGAGTTTCAGTTTGAAGATTCAGCTGACTCGGGTGGCAGTTTTCTTAAAAGCTTAACATTTTGCTTGTGATTCTTTCGTATACATTAATTAAACTCATTCCTTCTTCTGTGATCCTGGTAATTATTGTTAATTTATTTGATATGCTTAAATTCTCAGATTACAGAACTAAAGACAGATGAACATGTGCAATATTTACTATACGTCACCTTAATGTATGTAATATTGCCAGATATCGGGAAAAACTACCGCAATCTCCCGCAATCTTGTTTATACCCCCAAACATGTTAATGTTTAAATTAAGTAATTGAAATAAGTTTTTTTTATAACTATATCAATTGACAAATATAAAAAAAAAATGGTTATCAAAAACTACTTTAAATTAATTATTTATTTTTATATTGTTTATAAATGAAGGACGCTTCCTATTATTTGGTCGCCGACTATTTTGTTTAAAATTACTGTAACTTGAACTGCGTAGCAATTAATACCAATTCGTGTATTTTTAAGTTAAATCTTTTCGAAGTTAACGTTTTTGTGTCGATCACATATAGAATCTAGTTCGGAATCTCTGATTTCGGGTTCGTCAAAATTGTTTGAAAATCAAACTTTATCTGAAGAAAATGGATACATTCAGTCACAAAGCAACACAATTGTGATGATCATACAATTGTGATATCATTACTTTGCCTACATCGACAATCTTAATAAAAAAATATTGTCTATTGCTTCGGTATCAATATAATTATAAATCAATCAATGTTCTAATAGCCCACGCGTATTACCCTAATTTAGGTTAAACCATTTCAATATGTACCAAAAAAAATATTGTTTAGGTGTTGTGTTCCAAGTGAACAAAAAAAAAGTGAATAAATAAATATTTAAATAGTAAAATACCGGTAAAAATTTGTACAATTTTCTGCTTTGTTAAATAATTTAACAGTCGTTACATTTAAACAGTATGATGTTTTATTTAGTTCTGACGAGACTGCGAGATTGTATTCGCTTTTGAGTTTGTATTTGCTTTAAAGATTTTATTCACGTGTTCCGAGCGCTATGTCTGATTTAGTTCCGTAATCTAAACTTAAATTTACTAAAATATTTACATACTTATACCATTTACGCAATTAAACTCAAAGAGACTTTCTATGACTTTAATGTGAATAATAAAGAAAATATGAAATAGAAACTAAATCACATTTATTTAATGTCAAACAAATTACTAAACGCGTTTCTTCCTTAAATTAAGCTACTAGATATATCGTTCTTAACAGAGCAAAAAAAATAACTATGTTCTGTTAGTAGGTATTTATTTTTAGGTTAATTAATAATATTTTGTTGCCATAGTATCTTTTGTATAATGGTACTTTTTTGGCTTTAATACACCTGTTATAAATTGTATAAATAATTTTGATTTTGCCATTTTATGGTCCTAAGCCAGTAGAGTACGCTTGAACCACGCGATGCACTGGGATCCAACCTTTTCTACGCAACAACTTATTTAAAACGAACTTTTTGTTTCTTTCCTCTCTTTATTTCTTATCTGGGCACGTCCTGTAAAAAGTATATGAGACACCAAAAATAGAGAGAGTTTTAGGTCTTTATGCAAAACGAAGTATAGCTATGATCTTGTGATGATGATATATAAAACACATGAAAATTGTCGGATTTAATTAGATTTGATCTTAGTGATTTACGTTTTCGTCACGTTTACGTCAATTCTTGATAATCGCGGTCGACAAGACGTTGATTTTTCTAATGTTGTACCGCTCTTTTATAGTGTTCTATCTGCTTCGGAACAAGGGGATTGTTTGGGGCATCATTTATGTAAGAAAAACTGCAGAATCACTGTTTTTGTAAAACTGACGTGTGATTAATGTAGGATCCGCTCCCGGGAAAGCCATCATTGCGACCATATAAGGACTAAATTCCTAAGTGCCTTAACCCAAGTTATCGTTTGAATCATTTATTATATTAGTCCGCAGTAGCTAATAATACAAGGGCGGCCAATAACACTGAAAAATATATATCGACCTTGTCGTTTTTGTGGGCTTAAACAAAGTTGTACGTAGCAACGCAAAAACTTGCACCTGAACTTGATATTAACCTGTTCTGACGTGACTCAGGTTACACTGGTCATTTTTGAAATCGGTACCCAGGTACACATCTAATCTGCGTCAGATTCTTTTTACTTATGATATATTAGTGCTTAATAACTTACTACATCATCTGTAGTTCTCATAGAAGGTCACTGCTCTTTGAACTATTGGTCTAACCAATCTTCGCTTTTCTGAGTTTTAACTTCAAATTTATTTACTAAGTAAAATTCATGCGCGATGTTCTCTATACACGTAACGCGACTTGGCTTAAGCCTTGGTTTTGGCAAGAGCGTCTGAGGAATAATAATTCGTACGTCATTATGTCTTACATACAGATTGAATACATCATTGGACGTAACATGATCTTATACGTACGAGTAGCTATGAATAACCTCAATCGATCGATTACAAAGTTAGAAACACGGTCACTAATATTAGCAAATATTAATTCATTTATCTATAACTTTGTATGTAGAATATTTCGTCACATGACTAATTAAACTTTAGACCCAGTGCTCTTCATTTATTTGATTGTCATTTGTCATTAACTACACTGTGGAAAAGAGGGACATTCCTAGGGTGTAAAAATTTCGAAAATCGAATACCGATCGTGTTATTAAAAGATTCCCGCCACAAGGAAAATGCTCTATGTTCATTGATGCACAACTCTACAACGTTCAAGGCAGTTAAAACAAAGGGCAGCGTAGACTACGAACGGATTTGAATTCTGAAGATCGGGTTAAGTTAGAATCTCTTTATATTTTAATATGATAGTTACTCGTACCTGATCATTTGGTCTCTACTGAAGATCGATGATTTATCACCATTACTTTATTAACTTTTTTTTCCGTAGTAAAATATATTCATATTAAAATATAGATCCAATTTAACATGTTTCATTAATATTCAGTATGTCAAAACCTAATTAACTAAATTTAATTTGTTTAATTAGTATTAAATTGCAAATATGTATTTATTAAAAATATTTATATTTTTTTTAGAAATAAAAAACAAAAAATATATACAATTACATTTCGTCATATGTAAAAAAATTATAATAATTAATTAGGATACCTAATGGATTTCTGAGATCTTTTCCAGGGACTTTAAAATAAGTATTTTAATTAAATTTATAATTTAGCTCTCCGATGTCGAAACTAGATGCTAATTTATATTTCAGGTATAATCTCCCGTATTGTACAACTATTAAGTATTTTAGCACTTTTAGTGTTTTATACAAATACCTCCAAAAAGAACTGAAATGTGTCACCGATATTTATTTTACTTTATAAATATTTTTAAATACGTGTTTGTTACTTCAGAGCTTTTAACATTTCGCTAAAATCAGCGTTATTTTCTTATAAAATGCTTGCTTGAAAAAGTAAACATTATTTCCTGGTCTATACAACAATACAACAAATTAGAACCTGAATTCAGGGAAATGTTAAACCCACGTTTTGATCGATTGTCAAACAATTTTGATGCTAAATCGTAGCTTTCAAAACTCCTAAGTTTAAATCACCACCAGTATGAGTCTTCTGTATTTTCTTGAAGTACTAAGTCCCCAAACATAATATAATATGTAATAATGATATTAACATTTTTTCTATTGATTTCTTAGAAACATTTTTTACAATATAAACCTAATAACACCCAAATTAGCTCTTCCACTAAATTCGACTATTTATGGATACCTAATTGAAGTACTTCCCAGAAAATGCATTAGACTCCAAATAGGAACCCATCCAAAGAACAAGTAATACAATTATTTATATAAGTTATTACCGTAATTTGTATTTCCAGCATTTATTAGAAACATAAATCTCTTTTTATCGTCATATGTTGGTATTAGTAATATTAATCCCTACTTTAGTATTATTATTTATTTAAATCTACGAAATTTTTAATGATTTTTTTTTATTATATAAGTATCACTAACCAGTATTCAAGTGTGAACACTATCATCACTTAAGTGTACCCAGTAAATTATTGTTTTTAGAATTATTATTGTATTTTTTCCTAATTATATAGATACAAAAAAATATTTAAAAAATATATTATCAGAACATTGTGTTAAATCTCCGTAACAACATTAAATATCAGTTAATATTGAATTATTTTAAATTTATCAAAGCAACTAATTATTTACGTTAATTTGAATTATTTTTTATGGATTTAAATGTGAAATGCCAATTTAAAATAAATATTTATAAGTACATTAATTCTGTTGTTTTTTTTTTATATCTCAATAAAGCTCCATTTTTGCTTTCCGCTATAAAGAAATAGTTTGGTAGTTTCTTCATACATATCTCTTACCAATAAATACTACATTGACTATCTAGATAAGTACATGAACAGTAATATGTCATACAAAATAAATGATTATGAGACCCTCCGTATACCTGAATTAAAATAAGAAAAGGGGAGAGGTGTCATAATACCTGGCGGGAAAAAAGTTCCTTTATGTTCTTTGTTAACTAGACGGTAACCTAGTAAGGGCCACTGGCAAGAATTCACGGAACTACGAAACCCTACATTGCGCATAGCCCGATAACCACTTGACCGATTTTTTTGATAATAACGATGCAATCGCACTGTATTGTTACAGAGTGTTTCCGTGGACGAACTCACAGTTCGACCATTCATACTAAAACGCGGCTTAGCGCCTACAGTTAAGCGAGTCACTTGGTAAATAACGTAATGAAACGAATGTTCTAGAATTCACTACAACGTGCTTAGCGTAAATAAACGTGTTTATTACAATCACGACTTTCAAGTCGTGACTCGGGACGTGAGGCGTAGTAGGCACATTATCCAAAAAAATGATGTAATATTAATTGTATAATATTATGAAAAAAATTGGAATCTCCCTGCTAAATTCCATGAATGTGTAGTTTTTTTTTTTTTACTTATGTATATAATATTGATAAAGTCCATCTTTTATAGATTCATTTAAAATATAGATTTGCAGTAGGTAATATCTAGCCTTAAAAGATTTCAATTAAACGAAAATACTTTTACGTATAAAATAAATAGTTTGTATATTGGCCAGTCATACAAATAAGTATAAAAGTAAACATACAAAAATCATAAAGGAACCCAAAGTATGAACAGAAAACATTTAAAATAATCAACGTGGAGGACCTTCAAATTTTTTGGTCAAAAGAATTATTCGTTCAGCCTCTCTAATGCCACTCAGCCTTGCTCCGTGGACTGTTGCAAAATATCCTGGAACAGTCGCCTCTCCAGCAAATAAAAGAATAGGCGGCGCGGGATCACATGGGCCTGGAACTGGAGTCCCTAACTCACATTGATGACTTACGGTTGAGCAACAACTCATGTAAGAGTAAGCGCCACAGAAATGTGGATCAGACGCCCATCTGGATCGTAACATCATTTGGGGGTACGGCAGGCAAGGATTTCCGGTAAATCTGCGCAACAATTGCGTTAGCCCTTCAGCAACGTCGTTATCTAACATAGACTCCATCACGGCAGCTTCCTGCCCGGAAACCCAAGCGCACAATACGTGTTTGCTTCCCGGCATTTCATCAATGGCACAAACACCCCGGGTCCAATCACATCTACATTGTAATTCTTCAGCAGACCATGCCAATTTCAAACTACCTTCGTGGCATACCCAGAAAGGTTCAGCATACTCAAGAAATACTTTGTCACTGAGGCCAAAACCTAAGCTACAAATGGCATTTAGCTTACATATCGGCAAAGGCGGTGCAAATAACTTATCAGCTTGACACTTCAGACAACCGAGAGACATAGTAAGTATTACATAATCTGCTGTCAATTCTTCGCCGTCGCAGCATTTTATTAATACACGGCCTGGGCCAGTTTGACCTTTACCCCAGCGAACTACATTAACGGGTTTACTGTACCTTATGCAATTGTCAGGTAGCCCACGTAATAAAGGAGCCATCACACCAACATATCCTAAAGGAACTCTGACATTTCCACCTGGAAGTTCAATGTAACTTCCATACTGGTCCGCGCTAACAAGAGATAGATCGTCGCCACATCTATTCCTCAAAGCATTGGTTAATCCAAACATTACTCTAGCAGCATCATATCTTTGATCTTCTGGAAAGTTATGAAGTTCCTGTTGAATTCGCAAACCTATAAAATTAAGTAATGTCCCATGTGGCCGTTCACCACCTAATCTAAATAAATTTGCAGCTTGTTGTTCTATTTGTCGAAAAGTATGGTAAGCCGTAATTGTAACTGGCAAATCAACAGCCCGTCCCTCGCTAGTGCAAAACAAACCCCGCGAACCATCTAGTCTGGCCAATGGTGTTTGCAATAGTCTATCTTGTGATGCTAAGGTATATACGGAGTTTGGTAAACAAGCACCAAATATCCACTCTGCACCCATTTCAATTACGGCATCTCCAAGCCAACACGAATGGATGCGACCACCCGGCCTAAAATATAAAATATTATTAAATAATTATCTTATACAGGTTAGTTTTGTAAGTGAACATGAAATTAAACCTAGTGCAAAATTATATGGAAGCTGTGGGTTCAAGCGCGGATTCACCGTACATGGCCCCATGTATTTGCCCACAAACCTAATCATATTCCATAGAACATTTTTTTAATAATGTCATATGAAATTCAATAATAATAAAAAGAAGCAACGAATACTACGATTTACTAAGAGCCATCATACGCTTTGACAACCTTTTTACAGAAATGCAATTTACTGATCATAAGCGAGTCGGGGCTAGGTGAACACAACCTTTTTTGGAGGCTGAATCCGCGCCTCCCCTAAATCTGTTCTCTCTCTTTGATAACAAAACAATATAAACTTGGACCATTTAAAATAACTTCTTTGTGTTTGGTAATTAAGGTATAAGGTTAATACATTATGACTATTTATGATACCTTTCTTTAGCTTCAAGTACCACAAAATTACGGATACCACATTGGGTCAGCCGGTGGGCGGCGGAAAGGCCAGCCATGCCTGCGCCAACAATGATGACGCGGGGTTCTTGACAGGTCGGGCTTATGCTGCAGGAGTCTAGGATACACTGCTCCTGGCCCGTTGCGCTCACTGCGCTGCTCAAACGCCTGCATGTTATCTTGGGTATTTTCACAACTTTCGCTACTTCCTCGGTATTTAGATATTTCAGGGTTATAGTTATACCTTGGGGTAGCAAAGATTTTACGCACGATAATTTCATTTTGACGCAGTTTTAATCGCTTGTGATTCCTTTATAGGCATTTGGATGTAATTCACTATCAAATTTTGTGATTGTTCTTTAAATGTTGCTGCATATTAATATGACATAGCTGACAAAGAAGACAAGTTAACAAGACTTATATGTTTTTGATAAATATAATGTATGTGGCCTGAAAGCCACACATATGCTATGATACATTGACAGAAAAATAAAATATCTCAAAACAATAATCGAGACTAGGGTATTACAAAACATTATTATCTATATTTGCACCAAAACAGTTGTAACTCCGTTTAAGTAGATGTTTAAAAATGTTGTTTGTAATTAAATTCCCTACTTATTTAACTTCCTCATGATCCACCCTATTGGTAAAGTAGAAGTAACTAAAAGTTGTCCTCTTATGAATTAGGTACTTCATTATATATTTTTTTATTTGAGATAAGGGCAATAGGAATTAGAAGTTATTTACGTAATTGACAAAGCGATGCGATAAATAAAATTCCTTTTACTAGGTAAGTACATTTTATTCAATAACGACTTAGGTACATAATAGTAACAACATTCAACACTACTTTAAATATAATATCTTTTAAGAGAGACCTCGTCATTTAAACCAAATATTTTAAGAATAAAATAAGCAACAATTGGTAAGTATGTAAAAAGTGAACACAAGAAGTCTTGATGTCATTAAAATATTATTTACTAGAAACTGTAAAGATAGAACACTAATTTCAAAGTGTATATACGATGTTTTAACAAAACATATAAAAGATTTATATGTATTCATCCATTGCTCGTGATGTCCTCATCAATATGCGTAGCACCCGGGTCATACCAATACATTTTCAAGTGCGAAATCGCGTATCCGCGTCATTAGCAACATTACGCTAAATAGTAGCACAAAGTTGAGCTATTACCTTGTTTGCTATGTGTATTATTCAACTGTTTATGTGAATGCATGTGCAAAGTAAGTGTCCATAAACGAATCATGTATTTATGAGGCCCTGGACTAACACTACTTGAGGCCTTTCATAACGAACCATGAATTTGTGAGGCCTTAGAGTAACACTACCTGAGGAATTTCATAACGAACAATGAATTTGTGAGGCCCTCGACTAACACTACTTCGTAACGAACCAATAATTTGTGAGGCCTAGGACTCACTCTACTTGAGGTCTGCCGTAATCAATTAAACATCTTATTAGCGTTTACAATGGCTACTTTTTGTTTTGCGCATGCCTTATTTTTTTGTTTATAGTCTTCTGCGCATTGGGCCCCTTTGATTTCACTTTATGAAATATAGAAATTGCAAGAATCATTTTAAGAAGAATGAAGAAATTATTTACGTCTATAGCTACTATTTTTCTAATTAAAAGCTCTAAACTACTAGATATTTAGTGAATAATAAAGTATAGTGTTATATCTGCACGTGAAGTAAAAGTTTTTAAACCCCTTTTTAAAAAATATTGAATAATAAAAAAAATATTGATATAAGTATCTACCTTATTAAAGTTAGCACTCAAGAACATAAGCAGGCAAGTTGGGGCATTTATTTTAATACTGATACGGATATTTCCATTTCGCTAAATAAGTTAGATTATATACGTTTTCTACATTTTGACGTGAAACTTTATTATACTTAGATATAATTATAACACCTTTTATTTTTCTATTCATAACTTTAACACGATGTTACATCCAGCAAATATAAATTAAGCATATTCAACATAGATATTGCTCTACTGACATACAGCTAGGTAATTAAATAATGATGTCTTCAGGTGCATACAGATCTGACGAACCGAGAATGTAGTAAGTGCAAGAGTCGGCAT
>DWPA01001754.1:0-17526 GCA_018251375.1 Calpodes ethlius
TATGGAATAAGATCTTTTCAAGCTAATTTATTGAACTCAACCGCCAAAAAATAGTTTGTTTCAGGTAAGGCTTGAAAGACAGTACTTTTGAAGTACTTGGTCCGTAGACCAAGACGTAGGATGAAAAATATTTTTTATGTCATGCATAGGTGATAGTGACCGACTTACCACGAGGTGAAATTTCTGCTTTTTGTCAGCTATTTATTAAGCTAAAAGCTATAAAACTTAGCAAATCAGTATCAAGAAGAAATGACTAACAGTTAGTGTATAAAGCTATTCATTAGCGTCAATACATAATGGAAGAATTAGCGCATTCAAATAATGACGTCGCGCAACACGACTTTAGGCGATTATTATGCAAACAAAAATGCGATTTAAAGGTCAGTTTGGCATTTCGTTATGTCATGTTTAATGGTGAATTAATATATCGCCTACAACTGTTATGTGCAACTATATAATTATAATAAGGATTTAAAGTTGTTTTATATATATAAAGATCGTTTTAGCAACTGACTGTGAATGGTCTAGGTTGCCTCTAGATATTTAGAGTAATAGAGGTGTCAGATGGGCGTCATCGACTTGGTACTGGTGAGGTACTTCGGTTTTTAACTGGCTCTTCAGAACTGCCGTCGATAACTTAAAATAATTTTAGACTGATTCTGGAAATCGGGCTGTAGAGGTTAACATAAAAAAAACAACTAAAAAGTAGGTAGGTAATGACTAATTAGAAAATTTATATCTATTGCACTGGTAGAGGATTAGACGGCAAATTAATCGTCGTCATGAATTTGTGTTCAATGACATATAAGTGCGTGCAGTTTAATGTCTTCGTAATATTACTTTTACTTGTGACGTAACACCCGAGTGATTACTTTCATTCTCATGCGATTCTCATACCAGGTGAAGCATATTACCTAAGGAGTTCCGCAGTAAAGGCGCAAGTACTTGCCTTCAATATTTAATGTACGTAGGTAAACGTTCACATGTTGAATTATTTCTATGGGTTTTGGTAACGCAATCTCATGTACTAGATGTGCGTTGATTCGAATATTTTATACATTATTTGATTCTTTATCGATTTCAACAGATTTTAGGTTAGGCTAGAAGATCGCGCTTTCTTCGGTATTTCGGCGGGAATTTAACATATTTCAGATCGTACAAAGTTAAATTAATAGATGGCGCGCATTTAATATTTGAATATTTGTTAACATATAGCGCTATCTAGTATTAATTAAATTGAATCTGAAACAGGCAATTTTGTATTGCTTATTGGTGTAAAATTTAAACTATTATATATGAAGAAATACGTATGTGTAATAAAAAAAACTTTTTGATTTGTTTATTTGAATCAGTTTTCTGAAATGATAATTCGTGTTACGTTCGAAGAATAACAGATGGCAACACCTATATTTCTTAAAACTACATAAAAATAAATATTACTGGAAAGTTAAACCTCGATGAATTGATTACAAGATTTGATGTCGACTGACATTTTTTAAGTATTAAGATGAAGCGTACATTCATTAAGATCTGATCTATTACATCTGCAGCATATATACCTTTTTGAGTATCGAATAACGGTCACGATAGCAACCAACGGTTGATACAAACAGTTCAAGTGGCGATGAAGGACACAGATGATTAATTAAATCTATGGATAGAATAATTGTCTTTCATTTCAAATAAAAGTATCTCAATTATTTTACAGCCAGTTACAAATTTAGTGGTAAATATAAACGTTATAACCAATATGTGTTCAATGAGAGAATAATTTTGTTCGGTTTTGGATAAAATTGCACAATTATTCCACAACTTTCTCTGTCTTTTGTTTTTTCTATTTTATTGACCTTGGGTTGCCTGGAAGAAATCGCTACATAGCGTTAAAGCCGCCTTTTTTATTTTATTTTTTTCTTTTACACAGTGTACTGTTTTTATTAGTTGGTATACATACAATAAAGTGAATAAATAAATACAACCAGTTGCAAATTAGGTGACAGATATAGTCATTATCTTCAATGTGTCCATTGAATGAATAATTGTGTTGAGTTTCGGATAAATAGCACAATTATTCTTAATTATTTATTTTATATCTATGAATTATTAATTATTTTATTCACTATTGTAATTTTACATAAGCAGTGTCACTTGTGATTCACCTAGTTCGTCAATTTTGTTATCAACGTTAAGTATGCTTAATGTTATCAAAACCTACTTACCAACCTTCATTGTTCGTATACAATATGTGCCTTTGTTACCATATATTTTATCTTGTATATTATACGTACGGCAGAAATTAGGTAACGAGGCGATACGTTAATTATATAAATGTATACAATAACGTGTCTTGCATATGTACCTATATCTGCATCTATCTATCTATATCTCCTAGTCCAAATATGTTATTGGCTTGTTATTCTGTCCCTGTATGCTCGAGACCAGAATACCACCTATTATATATTCGGTATCCCTTTCACGTCCGAAGAGGTGACTAAAAGGGAGCTTTTGGGGTTGCGGAAGACTAAAATGGAAGCTGAAACCGTCCACCAGCAGCCCTGGGAAGATGATATGTGTGTGGTCCCGTATTGCCACGAAGAGATAGGATGGTGATGGGGCTTCAACTCCCTCGCAGGCACAGCCTTACTGGCACCGCACTCGGATGACTCCGCTTGCGATCCTTCAGAGATCTCGGATTCCTCCACTTACCGTTGAGGCAGGCATTTAGGGGAGTTTTTAGGGCGGTAAAAATCCCACATAATCCGGTGTCGCTCGCACGGAACGGGGTATCTTTTAAAGGTGTCCTCTTCTAGTTTACAACAATGTTACAATAGGCTAACTTAGACTTAACTTATAAGTCTAGTCGCTTGGTGATGCGAGATTATCTGATACGCCTTTTCTTTTCTACATAAGTTGAAGTCTGTGATATGTTGAGTGTTTGAGCATTACGTTTGTATAAAGAATATCCTCTAATTGACCGTTTACTGTATAACTGTATAGATTTGTACTAAAATATGTTTGCATTTGAATAAAACGTTACGCGATGACCTAGAACTGTTTGCCAGAAAAATTGAAGAGAAAATATTTATACTTCTCTTACATTTGAAGTTTTATGTTTGATAATATCTTCAATGTTCTACTGAGAGATGGACGGTCTGTTTTAAATTTATTTCTCATAATTTACTATTCACTTTCTATCTAGTCGGGTAAGTGTATAGGGTAGTTTAAAGTCCCCAAGGAATTAATATTGTCTACGTGGAGAGACGCATTCACATTTAATGGATTTTAATAAATAACTCCATATTTTTTCACGACATTGGGCTGCGTATTGCGCATTTTTATTATGACGATATTTAAGCGTACTACATTTACCCTGTCGTATAATTGAGTCGCTCAATTTTAACATGCTTAGCATAATTTGTAATGCTGGAGATCGAGTTAAAGTTATAGATTTACCAAACCGTTCCTGCTGTTAAGGCGTTTGATGCCTGTTTGTTAGTATTCATAGATGATTATGACTATTATATAACACAAATGTATCCCTTATTACAAAAGAGAGAAAAGTTCTTTCTTTGTAACATAACATAAAATCTCCAACATAAAATCACAAAAGATCCCCCCAACAGATAACGACAACTCACAAGCTATAAACATTATTTCTCAAAGTCATCGTCACGGAATAGAAACTGAATTGACTGTATGTTTATTGGGTGCGGATTGTCCACAGAATTGAGTGAAAGCAGGTAAAGTGTGCAACTCAAGTTATTGCGATGTGTACTTTGCGGTTATCGACTGGTCCATAGACGTCGGTGAATGGCGAAAGAGCTACACATATCATCACTTTTTATAAGTGTCCATGTTATTGACTCTCAGATTTCACCGTTTGATGCATCTTTTATGAGTTGTACTCTCACTGATGCATCTTCGTTCTAACGCATTAATTATCGCGCTAATGTTACTGTCATACCTGCGCTTAACTTAATGCCTTACTTAACACGATAAAATGAACGTTAACGAAATGTTGAATATTTGAGTGAATGGAGTTCTATACAAATTTTATATTCCGATTTTACACAGGGTGTATGAATACCTTGTGGTACTAGGAATTCTAATCTAATAAGAAATACTAAAACTGCATCTATATTTCTTTATTGCATTAAGCTTTTATCTTATGACGATTAAAATTAAAAATTTCCCTAGCGTTGTTCGTAACGGCTTTTCTGATTATAACTGTGACATGTGTTCAATTGTAGGTCGTTGAAACCGCTGATATGTTTCATCGGGAAGTTGTCGTATTTAGCTGGCGGGATGGCCATCACGGTGCGGGGCAGGCAGGCCAGTCGCAAGGAGGCGCCCATCCTCGTCGTGGCGCCCCATTCCTCATTCCTCGACAGCTGCATCGTCTACGCTACTAAGATGTCCTCTGTCATCGTGCGGAAAGAAAGCATGGATAACTATGTTGGAAGTAGGTAAATTGGTGGCGGATTTTCTTTGGGATTTGTTTGATTAACGCTGTATTACAGTTGTGGTGAGGGGCTTTTCTGGTGACGGTGATTGTTGATTGGTTAGTATCATTGTTTGGAAAGTTTTGCTTATTCCCAATTGGGTAAAATGCTTCACCTGGAAACAAACTGATTTGTTCGAAGTCTTAGCCATATTTAACTCGGTTGGAGGGCGTGTGGGTGGTTGGTAAGGAAGCATCAAAGACGTACTAATTACTAATCTAATTGTTCTTTCTTCGATACTTATTATTACTTGTCATTTATTCTATACTTGCATGTCTATATTGATGTCCTGGTGTCATACGTTTTTTGATCTTTTTTTATCTTTAAGATCGACATTTGTAGCTTTAAGTCAATTAAAATATAATTGTCGGGGCAAAATGTTATCGACATAGTTTTTATTTGAACTTAAAAAAATTAATAAAAAAACACGAAACCGTGATAACATTCTTTATGGACACATTTTAAGCATTCTTGTGAACATGTTTTCGGCCCAAAGAGTATATATTTTTTAAGCATGTTTTATAATGCCCCTTTGCCCCGTAGTAACTCTGCTTGCGAAGCGAGGGGTCCTGGGTTCGATTCCCGGCCGGGGAGATATTTATGTGACAGACAAATATTTGTTCTCGGGTCATAGGTGTTAGTGACGTGTTACGTCCATGCCTCCCGCGACACAGGGATTCTTACTGCGGGGGTATGCGTGTGTTAGCGTTTATTAGTCATTATTATTTAGCCTGCACTGGCGTAAAAATAATCCAGGTATCGTAAGTCTGGCCAAGTATACGTAGGGAATTGCGTCAGCAAGATTACTTAGTATAAATCGTGTACTCGTAACTTCTAACTTTGAACATTTTTCTTACTTACCTTTATTACCTACCAAATGTTGCCCGCGGCTTCGCCTGTGTATGAAAATAACACCAATAAGAAGACTCCTATATATCATTGGTTATCAGGCAACAGTGTTGTTAAATATTTGCTTTAATTTGCCTGAAATATATCGTATCGAAGTTCCTCCGAAACATGATGGTTTTTCACGAAGAAAAGTAGCCTATGCACTCTCCATTCTTCCAACTATCTCCACACTAATAATCATCCTATAAGTATGCTCCGTCATGCAGTGAAAGAAGGACAAACAAACATACATGCGCATTTATAAAAGTAACATAGATACGTTATTCTCAAGTAAATTACAAGCGTGGATATGAATTTCCTACATTGAACAATACCGATTGACACGCGAGTGATCTTATAAGGGTTCCCATGTTCAATAGATGTACGAAACCTTAGAAATTGAGAAGATGACGTGACAGAAACAATTTGCTATTCAAATTAAAATCAGGCTATTCGTATCCATGCAATACTTAAGTCATCTCAAACGTGACAACTCAATAGCCCGCGACAAATCCGAGGGACTTTTCCAAGTCAAATCATTAGTCAACGTTGTAAAAGCTGAACACGATGTCTTTATTACCTTCCCATTCTGTCCTGTCTATTGTCTGACGTCGGAATACGAGTCATTCACTACAGTGATTTATATGTATCACGAAGTCAAGATGAGACGTGTACGTGTGACTAATGAAATAGTTCATTCATTCATGTAATTCATTCCATTCAAATAGAACAGATTAAGACTTATTTTAATACCTTTTAGAGATCAGTCACCTTGTTTCTTATTGATCCATCGGTCTTCAGGTAAATGTTCTCTTTCATGATTATTTATCGGAGTCATAAGTACATTCTTACATTTTTACTTCTAGCTTTGGGTAAAAATGGAATTTCTTTACCTCTTCTTCTTCGTGTCCGATTAGGTTTTGATCACCAAATCAAATCAAATCAAACTCTTTTATTTGTGAACATAGGTGTTACAGATATTAAAATATTTTGTTCTACGATCTCTACATTCGACACTTTAATAGGTACATAAATATCTATAATTAATGTCAAACATTATATATCTTTATTAGCTAGGAATTTTATATGGACCCTGATAAAAGTCTACGTTCCATGGTTATTTTCCGATAAAATGTATATAATTTTTGAGAGAAGAAAGATAATTTCGAGAGCGTGTGATAATTTTATTTTCTAACATTGTAATGCTGTATAATCTACACAAAGCCATTATTATTTTATAACATGGCAACATTAAGTATAATTTCATAATTATGTATATATGTTATCTGTAGTCGTTTCGCGTGCCGGAGCTGCTTTGATATCTGTTCTTATGGCTGCGTGTAAACAATTTTATCCCTTGCGCACAGTTCCGGAACCTTTGCAATTTATGTCAGATTTGATGATTTCCCATCCCATTTCCTTGTGTACCCTGATGATTGGAATCTTAATTCAACTCGCTGGTTTATATCAGCTTGTAAAATTTATACTACATATATTCGTCCATAATTATGTTCCTAAGTAGCGCAAATAAGGTGACAGTACGTAGAAAGGATTAAGAATTGTTCTTCGGCCTTCATACCTTCATGATTATGGATTAGACCTATTTTTATTTCTTTCTTTCTGACCTTACTTTCTTTTCTTTTTGCCTGGCAATGCATGATAAACCTGAAATAGGACTGTAGGAAGGACCATAGTACGTTAGTAAGTCGTTTTAGTGTTAGGTATTAATAGCAATATCAGTTTATTATTATTCGTTTGTAAGAGGGCTATGGACGATACGTTTGTTAATATACGTTGCCTTTTCAGCAAAGTATTAGTTATTTTCCAGATAGTTATTTTGCCCACTTGAAGTTAGTCACAGCTGCGTTTCTACCGTGACCAGTTACTATTATGAGATACTACTCCTGGATCGGCTTGAGATAAAAACGACATTTAAGCCTAAAAAATTTGAGCAAAGTTGAAAGGAGACTCAGAGCCAGGAATAAGGGTAAGACAGTATTGATTGCAGACTGAGTGCCCCTGCAGTTCTTTCGCAGTCAACACGCAGCAGAACAGGTATTATTAGTCGAGCTTGCACATGTGCGATGCATTAAACTACGGTACACGTGTCACCTATTTATACACGTTACGATAATGCCGATCAACAATGTTCCAATTCCGACAAATAGTTCGACGTGACGCCCGGCCGCCAGAACAGGTGATGCTGTAGCGTGAGGAAATATTTGGCAATGTCCACAGACCTCAATACGTGTTACACTGGGCTCGCACGGTGACTACGCATTGCATTTTTTATTGACGCATACGGTCGACGTTAGATTGCAGTTACAACAGAAAGTGTATGAATTACATTTTATAGGTTATTTTATTGGAAGTTGTAAGACCCATGTATAATTTGCTCGTGGATGTTCCACCGTCTCATCTATTTTTTTTTGTAAAAATAAATCCTTATAGCAACTTTGCTTCGGTCTGAAGAGTTTTCTAGTTTGCCAGTTACGCTTTTGTAATGGTCGATCATCTGTCCTTAGGTGTAGCAACGCATTTGTGATCAACTTCCGAGGGAGATCAATCACTAATAATTACTAACTGAACGATTATTAATACTTACAGAAAGGACCAACTTTCACTAACATTCCTAATGTCCGCAGTCCTTTTCCAAATGAATAATAACAAACTGATGTTTTTTATTAAAACCTTATAATAACAGGAATTACTAACTATTACTCACTAACTTACCTCGTACAGTCCTATTCGAAGTTTATCACAGATGTCACTGGGTGGCAAGGAGTTGTGGCATAGCTCATTCCATAAAAGAAAAATAAAACGCATGCCTTGTTCACACGGCGTTCGCACGTGTCTAGTCCATCGTCGGTAGAACGTCGACGTATAGGTCAAAATAACTCACCAAATAGTGCCGTGTGAACGTACACTTATAGTGTTTGATATCAGGTGTTCTAAGTGTCGAATATAGTTGCGTCACGGTACATGAAGAGAATGCATTTGATATATTTGAACACTAATGTGTTCAGGGTTCTCGATATTAAAATTTAACATCTCATTCTGCATTGCTTACAGCTGTTGTAATTCTAAATCAAAATCATTTTCTCTAATATACAAAAATGAATGTTTGTCTGTATGTCCTTTATAGAATCCTAAACGATACATTTAATCATGTGATGATCTTTAGCAAAGTTGTTGTGTATAAGCCCACGAAGGATTCTAAGTTGGTACGACCAATATTCGACAGGGGGCGCCACTGTCATTCCAATTAATTTCATATATTTCAGTGCTGGCGTTGCAACGCGCGCAGGGTTCAGCCAGTATCTGATATATACTTATCATTAATACATGTATGCAAGTAAGTTTTTTTAATACCATCTTTGAGGTGAGGTGCTTTCTCATTGAGGAGAACATATGGCGAAAGAAACTTCTCAGTATTTCTTTTAAAATGATATAGAAGTATTGCAGAATAAGCATCTAAACTAATATAGACTCGGTGCGGTACAGTTATTTATAATGTTTTATCTGTCTATAACATTCAAGTTTGCTAGGAACCGTGGAAAAGTTCTTTGTTATTGTTTTACTTATTAACGTAACCATAGGGACAACGGATAGATAGATTTAGAGATGGGAAGCTATTTATTGTATGTAATGTATTATCCAATTTTCATGCGTTTAGATACGAAGGGCTATTTTCTATAGAATATCAATTCCATGGGGCGAAGTACATATATTTTTACCATAGTTATAAACGTACTTTTTAAACAAATAATTTAATTTGAATTAGGTATTAGTTTATTTAATTTAGTTTAGTTAATTATGACCTTTACATAAAAAACGTATTTTTATTAAGTATCTTTTATTTTTCCAAAAGAAATAAATACCAAACTTATACAAATATGTAATTGGTTTTATTTAGTTACAAATTATAAAATCATACCTAATTACTCGGCCAAATGTAAATCGGTTTCGCGCCATGAACACATGAAAGCATTAAAAGTTTCTGAATAATTGAACTAGATGGCGTTGTATACAATTTTGAATACATTTTTGTTTCGTCTGTGGAATCATAGGCGAGTAAGTTGGACGTTTTTTCTAAAGATTTTTCATCATCATAAATGGTACCGTTAATTCCACGTGATGAATAATTCATAAGCTGTCGTGATATTTGGAATAAAAACACCGACATTCTTTTCGGCTAGTGTTGAAACAAGAAAGTTTGGAAAGCCTTTTGTTACGGTTCTTGTACGCAGACGGTCTGGAAATTTTTATGGAGTTTAACAACGCTAAAATAGACGTATGACTTTCCACTTGGGTCTTCAAAATTCAAAACTTGGGTCTTCCGTGGATGATAATATTCTGCAACCTCGTTATTCTCTCATATTTTATCGCCGATGTCAAACGTTAAATTCCCCGCTTATTCGGAGACTGTCTTACCGGCCTTGTTGCGCTGAATTATTATAATTAGTATATCTAATAACGTGATATTTAGTTTGTATATTAATTTTCTTAAAAAAAAGAAATCTTAACTCAACGGATTTTTTGTTATTAGTTAAGTAGGTATGAAGTGTGTTTTAATTAATCCATATTTATTTTTATCTAATATCCTTCCATTCTTATTTTGTATAAAAATGTTTTGATCGTTCATGACACCTACGTCACAGGGAAACCTAGCGTGAGTGTGTAATGTTATTAAACATAGGATACTTTTCATTCCAAGAAATGGATGTATTCCCGCAGGATAAGTAAGTATGAATGATCTATTAAGACATGTGTTATATATTTTTACAGCTTTTCATTTATGTATCCATTACATATAAACACAACGTGTAAATATTAAGGAGCCACGGCTTCATACATGTAATAAATAATATCTTATCAAAGACATTGTAATGACTGACATTTATTTTCTTCTAAAACCTAGATGACTATCAGTAAATATTTAAATGTATATTAAAACAGTGTCTCTATTTTGATATTTAGAACAACACTAGTTCATTGGTTTTCTTGATGAAGCGGGTTGTTACTAGAAAAACGTAACTTGTTTGAAGTCCGCCATAATGCACGTGTAAGAGAAAAAGCCATACCAAATGTTAGTGACTTATGATTGAGGAGGCCAATAAGTATGCAAAGCTGCACTCTCATCAATTTTTAATCGTTTTTATTACACGTTTTGATAAATAATTATTCTAATCTCATTATCCTCGTATTTTCTGGTAAATCTTATGAGTAGAAATCGCATATAAATCCGTGCAGTAATTCGAGATTATCGCGTGTACAATGATGGCGACATTTTTATATAATTTGCTACTTATATAAGCAAGCGAATAGAGTAACGGGTCTTTTGGCGACTGACTCAAGTCAGTGCCGTGGTCCGAGCTCCTTAACTGTGTACAGCATAGTTCTATTTTCAAATTTTTATTGCACTATGAATGCATGCTTCTAGATGTTTAAGCTATATTTTTTTTTATGTGCATGTCATAGATTAGTTAACAGTAATGTTTCTATATATTGTAGTTTACTCTGTATGTTATTGTAAGTTGTGTTGTTATTATTATGTATTAATGTAAAACGCCTTTACTTTGTATATCACGTTGACTTCAAGTGAAGCATACACAATATCTACGTGTGTGTGTATCGTGTACTTACGATCGCCGACACACACAAGTGTAAGATTTTTCTTTGACAATGGAAACTGGTACTTAATCGGTAATTATAAAGGAAGTAGAGAAGGTAGCGTACAAAGGCATTCAAGTTATAAATAACGTACGACTATTGCGGTTGTAAGCGTTATTGTTTTAAGGTTTAATATAAAATGTACTAATCCTTCAAAAAAAAGTTTTCAAGTATTAATACTTCAATTATCTGATTGCACCGTAAAAAAACTCGATCAAGGTTATTTAAAATTTACGTCATCGAATTCCAAAAGAAGGTGCGATGGATTAGGAATAGAAAGGTGCTTTAAGAAAGTTTTTAAGTAATTCTCGCGCAAGAATTTCGATGTAGTTATCAATGAAGACGATAGTACATACTTAGTCTAAAATATGATATCGCGCATTCAAGGTCGATGAAACACACCTGTTTGTTGCATGTGTCATCATGTCACATGTAATGCGATCCATCACTGCTCCCAGGTATTGGGATTGATAGCCGTTGTATGTAACGCTGGCGACACCCTGAGAAACAATGATATTGGTACACATCCAGCCTGAGCAGAGGTGCTTTTTACAATGTCCAAGTGATTGTACAATGATTCTGAAGAATCCCCATATGCACTATACAAATGTTCTAGACAATCCCCAAATGCACTCTACAAATGTTCTAGACAATCCCCAAATGCACTCTACAAATGTTCTGGACAATCCCCATGTTTACACTTTCAAAAATTCTTAGCAGTTTACAAGCGTTTTTATAAAAATTATGAACAATCTCCAAACGACTATACAATGATTCTGAAGAATCCCCAAATGCACTCTACAAATTCTGAACATAGCCCAAGCGCACTCTTACAAAATGTTGAAAAATTACTATCGCACTTACAAGGATTTCGAACGATACCCAGGTGTACTACAAAAACTCTGAAAATCCCCAAGCGCACTTGCTAAAATTATGAACAATCCTCACGCACACTAAAATAATTCTGAAACATACCCAAGCGTTCTCTAATACGAGTCTCGACCGTACCCAAATGTTTACGAAAGACTCAAAAAAATTCATATCTTTAATTTTCAGAATTAATAAACTATACGCAGCCAGTTTACGTATGGCGGGATGATCCGAACTCGCGGCAGAACACCATCAAGGAGATCATCGAGCGAGCTACGTCCAAGGAAGATTGGCCGCAGGTTAGTGGCAACCTTCATCGACTGGTCAGCTGTGTTAGCGACGTTCAAGGACATTTAGGGTCAGAATCAGTAAATCAGCTATTGTTAGTGATTCGTACTACGTTATCTTTATGTTTTGAGGACTACCGATCAAATTATCTCTTATTTATGCTAATAGTCATAAAACAAAGCGGTTGTAGATATTTTTTTATAATAGTTGTATTTTAATCTTGAGACCTACTGGATAATATCCCGAATACCGATAAAAAAATACAGATCGCACTTTCTTCGTAGCATTACAACATTTTGAATTGGTTTAAAAAAGTCCACACGATATTTTCACGTACTTTCCGTTTGTAATCCTAACCCGTAATCATAATAATAGCAATATGACAATTTTCCGGTCGACTTGGATAATTTTTCTTCCGTTCCATCTTCTTAATTTGAAATAATGACAGACGAGCACAGGGTAGAATGAAATAAGTGCACCTAGAGAATACAAAACGACAGAGTAATAAAAAAAGAATTAAGAAATTAACAACGAGTTTTATACGTGTAAGCTATAAGTGCTCATGAGCTTTTAAACGCTTGAAGCGATGTTCGATGTATTGTCCTACAAAGTCCTTTCAGAGTATACGTGCTCACGTAGCGGCAATAAAGGATATTGATTCTGTATTGGCGAGCTTTACTAGTGCCCCTTTCAAACCTTTGTCTACGAACTCTAAACGCTTTGCAGGTACAATACACTTTTAGGCGCGGTTCACACCAATACAACTTCCTTCAGATATGAACAATGAATATGCGGTTTTGAGACTTTCAAAGTACATTACCGGGCAGGCGGAGACTTGTACAAATATCAATCATTCTTTTCTTTTTGAGTAACAGTCTTCTGCTGCGGGAATATAGCTGGAATTTTGTGGTAAAATGATGATCGACAGTGGACTTACATCCCCTACTATAAATTAGTGTCAAATACGACGCATTAATTGGTAGGCGTTTTAATAATTTAGATCAATTGTAAACATGCCAGTAAGTGGAAACTGACCATCGACTTTCCCTTAAGCAATATTAGGAAAGACACATATATCCACATGTTAAGCGATTACTTAGCAATATAATGTCACTGCCACATCTACCTTAACGTTAGTGTCAATGGCTGCGCCTGTACGCGCCTCATTTAACGCGTTAAAATACTTGATTACATTAATTGAATTCTATATAAATTTTCCTTCCCGTTAATTTAGCACACTAAACTGTTGGCCAAATCTGCGTGGTTTCATTGTTAGCGCACTAATTAACGCGCTAGGACGTAAATGTGACCGTGACAAAATAGCAACACTTTAATTTAATAGTTGAGTCATTATGAGGGTAGACGCAATGTCAGGAAAAAGGTTTTGTGTGGGTTTAGGCTTTTAGCGGGGTTATTTCTAGGTACCCAGTTGACACTGAACGTATGAGCAACCTGATACCCTAATAACAAGGGTGTGATCCGCATTACTTTGAATAATATCTTTCGCGGGAATTTCTTTTCAAACGGGCGTATCACATTACACGATGTTCGAGTATGGTAGATTTTCTGAGACTCAACTATGGAAGTAGCTTATAGGTGAGTACCTCTTAAATTCTTTCCAGGTGCTGATCTTCCCGGAAGGTACGTGCACGAACCGCTCCTGTCTGATCACTTTCAAACCCGGTGGGTTCTACCCCGGCGTGCCGGTGCAGCCCGTCACCATCCGCTACCCGAACTCCCGGGACACCGTCACCTGGACTTGGGAAGGGCCCGGCGCGTGAGTTCACAGATGATCATATACGCTCGCACACAGACGCAAAAACGCACACAGGCAAAGTTTACTCGCGAAAGCCCTGTGTTGTGTCGTGGGAACAAATGAATAACATCACTACGCACCATATCTATATAAAATGTAAAGAACACCACACGTAACCTAACATTAGTGGAGTTAAATGAAATGCCTCCCATTCCTTACGAGACTACTAATGGTGTTTCGCTTCGTAAACTAAATACAAACATCCATGTTAATCGGTTATTTAACGCTGATATTCCATCACATGTAATGTGTTAAAATCCACACTAACAATTGTATTATTGTCAAGTGAATAAACATCGTTTCTTTAGTAATTACTTAAGCATGTAATTACTTAAGCAACTATGTTTATTTAATAGCTAACAATTTGAACGAATTAAGAATTGTCGAATAAAGAAAGGCAGTGATAGCCTAGTGGTTCGAACGTTGGTTCCTCGAACGTGGGAGCGTGAGTGGGACAATTATGGGTTGTAATGATGATGACGAATTGTCAACATTTAGAATACTTTGCGAATTAGTTGTAGAAGTCATTACATAGACTTCACTTAACACTAACGTGTCTATAGATAAGTGTGAATAGTTAAATACCTGTATGCATTTATTATGTCGAAATGCTTCACGTTTATGACAAAAGAAACCAGTTTAATCATTGTAAATTCGTTTTGTCTTAAAGTAAATATTTTCTACATAAATAGTTTTCTATATAGATATTAATTTTTTAATCAGTTATTAGTTAACGATCGGTCATTGAACTCATAAATACAATGTTTAATTAACATTGCTTATAGTTCCTTACAATAACCGCCATGTTATTTATAATAATTGTAATTTGTAATGTAAATGTAATATTTTTATATTATCTGTATGTAAAAAGCTATTTGGTTTATCAGCTTGACAATGTCAAACTCATTAAACTGCAGGAATACTGCACCTAGTACAAATAAGTCACGTAAACATAACACGAAATAATGTCATTTATCACACTGTTTTATTTTTCCGCAGACTTTCTTTGCTTTGTTAATTTACTATTACTTCCCTAAGTAACGACTTCATACATGATTAATTATGTATGTAGTAAAGATATTAGTATTTTACATACAACTGTTGTTTATCTACGCTTAAGCTTATGCATTAGGCAATAAAGTTGCCTCGTGACCGAGGTGTTTATTAATAGGTAGCTTACGTAAAAGCGTCCTTGTTCAAAATTAAATACCTGCTTAGTGTGTATAGAGCTCTGTTTATTGTAGAAACACGATATGCGAACAAATAAAAACTACATAGTAAATGTGATGGACACGTTTATTTTCTAGTCATACATATCGTCACGTTCGTTCACGCGTCAACCATACAATTTTAGCAGATAATACGATAGACGTACTCCGAACATTATATTATATATTACTTACTTCATTAACTATAATAACTTTCTCATAATTACACATTACAAATGACTCGCTATTAAAATTTTTGGTTTTAGCAGAATTACGATAAAACATTATGAATATAGTTCGATATTATTATTGATTTATTTATGTCGTACCTAATAAAAGATTAAATAAATAAATAGCGTGCCCGCTTAAACCATTATCGGTTAAAATTATTTGGAATGTTGATTGTTCACTTTTCAGCGCATCGCGGCATTTGGCAATAACACGTCCTCGACCTTTTGCTTGTATCAGCGAACGCGTCTCATCCTCGGCACGCCTTCTACATCTCGTACAAAGGTTGCACGAAAGAACACTATACTTATTATACACTAAACATACAATAATATACAAAGCTATCTACACTGCGTATCACTGAGAGGACCACGTGGTCAAGGTAACTTTAAATATTTGGTAAATGTTACACTTTAGTTCAAATTGCACATTCAGGAATAGCTGCACTTATTCACGGTTAAGGCTGCGGGAGATCCTTCACTGTATCGACCACTAGGCGAGCAAATTTGCCACTGCTAGCAGCACTAACGAAGCGCCGATCGTTGACATAGCCCCCGCACTATTTTCTGAAGGATTTACCGGTATATCATCTCCAAAGATGTAGCTCTTCGATCCAGTGTGCGACTTCAAAATCCTGTAATTAATTTCGTTCTCGGACACTTGATTTTTTACGAAATTAAACAGCCTGTTGATAACAACGTACACGTTGCCGCGATCGTCAAAAGTGAATCGGTCTACCCATTGAATGTAGTTGGAGTCGCGGGCTATCGTCCGCTGACCCACCCGGAAATCGACGGTGCTATTCCATTCCGCAATGGTCGAATTTCCGATTAAACCGAAGAAGAGCACACCTGTTGAATCCATCTTCATTCCGTCCGTTTGAGAGGGTTTAGTGCCGAGGTCTCGCACGTAGGGACGAAGAGCTCCATCATCCTTCATTGCTAAGGACTCGTTTCGCAAAACGGAAGCGTTAATAGCGTACAGGTGGAAACTCGATAATGGGCAATAATACACAGTGCGGTCTACTTTTCCTTCTTCCGTTTTGAACTGAGGGCCTAGAGCGATACCGTCAATATTTACCGGTAAACTGATGGACGTACCATTGATGCGGAACATCGCTGCTTCCGGAACTGAAAACATGGACTTCCTGTCACGAAGTTTCCAAGATTTTTTTTCGCTGCGTTGAAAAACTATGATACCTGGATCAACAGCGCTATTGTCGGTGATGTACGCAAAATCACCATCACGATTATCTACTACTATATCATTCAGATACGTAGTGTTAGAGTTCACCGTCCCCGGTGGAAAAGGTATACGTTCCATTTCATTCTTACCGTCCTTCAAATTAATAATCACAATAGAAGGCGGACACTTAGAGTCTGGATTTTGAGTTAGAGTACCAACACGTCCGTTGTCGAGAATCCACATGATACCGTTGCGGTCGATTTCAATATTTTGCACAAATTGTAGCGCTGTACAATTACCGACGGCGTTGTCACTCCAGCTGGGGAAGGGTTGAAGCTTCGGCGCCGTGTCGGACTGAGTCACGGGGATTGTTGCGAGCGTCGCCGGCACTCCGTCCAGCAGCCGGGGCATCGTCAGGAACAGCTTGTCGCCGTAAAAGTTTATTCCAGATATTAGGACGTTTTGAGGAATGTATCGGCTCGTATTTAGGTAGGCCGCGCGATCCTCCGGCGCGGCCCATTCGAAATCGATCATGTTCCATTCGTAGATCACTCTGAACTGTTCACGGCGAGGTGCCGGCGGGCGGACGGGGCCCGTGTCGTTCTGCGCGTCGACGATCGCGACGGCGAACAGTAATATTAGCAGCATCGTCGGTGGGACACAGAGAAAGCGTGTATCGCGGTCGGCGCGAGCGATGCGACTGAACCGACGACGCGGAATACCATACCTGGCGTGACTCTGGGGCCAGCAATGTCAGCAACATCGTATTCGCACATGCTGCAACCTTGTTGTACATAGACTAGTTGAGCCCGCAACTTCTTATAGAAACACACTTGTATTTTTTAATGAAAAAAAATCATTTTTTTTTTTG
>DWPA01001755.1:0-17520 GCA_018251375.1 Calpodes ethlius
CGTTTGGTATCGCAAATGTATGCATAAAACTTTGTTAAACTTTGGTCTAATCTATCGGTATGATCTTTTTTATTTAGACTCGGGTTATTTTAATATAAGAGTTGTAATTTTTATTTTATTATAAATGTTTCATACCGAACATTTTTTTTAATAATAACTTAGATTTAGTGGATGTTTCAATCACATGGCTGAAGTTTCTAACATCAATTTACTTGCACAATCTGAATTCGCTCACGATTGGTTCACTGTGTTCCGATTTTAATTTATTTCCAATAGAATCTGCAAACGTGGATTGATACTGTATGGATTAACAATGAAGTTCGAGTATTTTTCGATTTAATAATTTACATTGACGACTGAAGTGTCACTTTTGATGATATTTCTGGTCAATTACGACTTTAAATTAAAATGAAAAATATGAATCGAATGTTTAATTTACGAGCGTTTCTTTTCTTTCTTTGTTACAAATAAAAAAAAAAACAAATAACAACCAATAACTGTCCCACTGGGCTCGGGTCTCCTTACACAATACAGGCCATGCTGGCCAAGTGCGGATTAATGGACTTCACACACCTTCGAGAACATTATGGTAAACTCTCGGGTGTACAGGTTTCCTCACGATGGTTTCCTTCACCGTAGCCAGTGATAATTTACTTTGTAACATATTGATTTCTTTGTTACATATTGATTTAATTACTATCGATATATTATCAGGATTTTACAAAATCTTACGGGGTAGGATTTGGAGTAGAAAGTTAGTATACTTTCGTTTCAAAGTTGCTTTTTAGCGTTACATTGTGGCAATTAAATACACGCAAGCGTTGTGGGCTGTTGTTAGACTAATGGTTAAAACGTGCCTTCCGAAACACAGAAACGTGGAAAGAAAAATGCTGGCGCTTATCTACCTAGCTACTAAATCTGTTCAGTGATTTTCCCCGACTAGTTAGCTACAGATTTCTTCGTAAAACCTTTAGTTTACACCATGTTAGCATTGTCGGAAATCGAGTCAACAATAAAACACTTTCATTTATGCTTTCAGGCTGTCAACGTGTCAGGAAGCTCTTGAATTCTAATAGACAATGGTGACCAGATACCATGATAGTCCAACAGAGTTTTTCGGCTATACACATAAAAAACATTTAATTCTATTCCTAATCATTGAATTCAATGAAACACATTTAAAATGATTGTTTGATATTGTAAAAGTGATTCTATTACTGTTCAAGAAAATGTTTTAGTACGAAGAAATGTTATAAATTCAACGTTCATTTTGTTCGGTTTAGAAATGATGGCATTTTCCTTCGCCTCGCTCTGAAATTATCTTCGTTCGATTCTAGATGCATGCAAATGCTGTGTATATAAACTATAAACAGTTTATTGCAGCTATTCAAATCTCTCCGCTATAAACTCTTCAAAGAAATAGGGTCATGTTTTGTATTACGCGTTTTATAGTAGGTACTGTCTGAATTAGGTACAATATTTGAGTATTAGTGTGTGTGTGTACATTACTACGTGTAGTTAGTACGTTAGTGATATTCATAACTAATACAACAATAATTGCATTCTATCTCCCTTCCTCTTCCTGTAAACTTCTACTATCTCTTTCATAATGTCGTCAATATTCCGGCCGGAGAAGGCCAATAGCATATAATTAATGTAATTATTCTCTGGAGGGTTCTTAAAGTAGGATACATATCGTGAAGCTATTGAACCCGTCACTTGGGTTGGACACAAATATCTCTATCAATATATATTAGTAGCATGGTGTACAGTAACCTAGAATGTATTGGTAAAACAAGATTTTTGCAATATAGTGCAGTACAAGTATAAACTGAGAAGGACTGACAAATTCAACTCAAACTCAATTCCCAATTCAAACCCTTGGATTTAGGAAGCTAAAACTTAATGTACCGATATATTATAATGTGAACTTTAAATGTCGGTTTTTTCGTAGTAGTAGTAGTATTTATATTTTTATTTTGTCTTGATTTCCGAAGCTAATTTTGTTTATTAAAGATTTGAAGGCCATTATAATCATAGAAAAAATATTATGAATGAGGACGACTTCTATATTCGGTTTAAATAAAACTTGTAATTTCACAAATAATAGCGGGTAATTAGAATTCGTTATACCTATTTTCAGGATATTGCCTTTCAAGAAAGATTTGTATTTTTGCTTTTGAATAAAGAAGAAATTGAGGCAATTATCGAATCAATGTTTAAATAACCTTGATCTTTTTAAATATAGTAGCAAATACTTACATGATAGAGGTAGAGGTTGGTGTCGCACACTTTGTCCTTATCTTTGGGCAGACCATGTTCATCGGTATCGCCTGGAAATAAACACGATTACATTAGACACTATAGTAGTCATTTTACATTAATGTTACTTTGCTTTACTAGGAATTACTTTTTCGTATTATGTTATTTTTTGCGACCCCCCCTCCCGCCACTTGTATATACATATATTGTATTATTTAATAATGGCAATGTCCAATCGTTTTCGTAAACGTATCGACATTGCCTATTTAAAATGAGACAGTGCTATACATAGTGTAGTACAAATATTGTAAAGTTGTCACATACTAACAGGCATTTTTACACATTACAATAAATTATATACTTATTCTTAGATCTTTAGTCGAACCCGTGGTCTATTCGGTAGTGGCCTTGTCTGTGTACCGAGAGTTTCCGGGTTCGATTCTCGACTGGAGCAGACATTTATGTGATAAATAAATTTTTGTTCTCGGACCGTGGTTATTAGTGATGTCTTATTTGTATTGTCCATGCTACCCGCGACTTAGGAAGACCTTGTGCGGGAATATGAGTATGTAAGTGTTTATTATTTATTGTTAGGTATTACAAGCACTTAGATCTATAATATGTAATCACATACAAGTACAAATAAAGAGCTTAATTCATCTCAACGTAAGCCGATAAATACTACATTATGGCTTCTTATAGGCAGTCTATTTTTAAACTGTTTTATAATTATTTATTAAGTGCTGATATATTATGTATTATTGCCCTGCGCTATCTTATGAGAATCGACACGGTCATCACAATGAGCGTAGTAGGGCTTCTTTACGTAAACACACACAGTTCATAACATTGCGAAAGCCGATTTCGCGGCCGCTGAGCGAACTATCATAACGAGGAAGTATTTGTACACTGCACACACATATTTTTTAAAACACTCACAATATATTATTTTTCAGAGAACATCATTATAATAGAAACTAAATTAATCTCGAATTTATGTCTTGATATTAAGTTTAGTTTATCTCAAAAGTGCTTATTAGTTTCCTAAAATCTGATGCAAGATTGCAAGGCAACGGTTGTAAGGAACTAACAAAAAATAGTTCGTAATCCCAATTTAATTTCTCTCTGTCATATCGGCTCCTATGGTCTCCAAGGTTGAAAGGACATTCGGGCAAGAATACGTTATATAAATAGTTTTATTCCGAATTTAATTATCTGTCATTGAATATACAGATATATTCAATTCTTCAAAATTCTGAAGTAAATGCCTTTAAGACTAAGAAATTTTATACATTTGGCAACTGATATAACGATAGTAATCAGTATTCTTCTGTTCTGTAATTCTGCATCATTTCTTTTGAAAAGACTGTCAAATTTAAGAACTTTCTGCCTAAGAATTATCTAAATAGCTCAATAAACAAAGAAGTTGTAGACAGATTAAATAAACAAAAAGCTTTTTGCTTCTCTTGAAAAGTCGTATTACAACCTATCCTTTACGACCTTTGAGCCCAGACGTATCATATGTTTATAAAATTAACATTGCAGATACTGAAAGTTTCATCTAATTACATACCAAAAACCAACGAATACGGATGATAAAATACAAAATGGAATATATTACAGTTAAAATATTTAGTGCCGAATGATAAATGTCAAGGTTTGACCTTTTTAAACGTGATTTTGTCAACGTCCTGTCGACTACATGAGCTGAAATTATAATTAAATATTTTGTACCTCGTGTCTTATTTGCTGTTATAAATAACTCACTTATAACTCACTATCTTTTGACATTTTCCATTAACTATGTATATTAAATTTTGCATGAGACTGAAATATGACAGTTTAAATTAAAATGAAAACATATATAGTATCTAATAGTCTTCGGTATTTATCTGTGCTTCTTTCGTATAATTATAAAAGTATTTTCTTTTGTGATAAGCATAGTAAACAAGCATAAAATGCCATCATGAACCATGGTACTCTGCCACCAACGAACACCTATGACAAACATCAAATAGGACTGTAAGCGTGACTTTAGAAGTAAGTCCTGTTAGTATTTCGTTAGTTATTAATAAGAATATGAGTTAGTTATCATTTGTTGGTAAGAGGTCTGTGGACGTCAAGAATGCTAATGTGAGTTTCTCTTGTTAGTAAATTGTATTCCTTGAAATTGGTCTCAGGGGCGTTGTTACCCCCGAGGACATATGGTTACCTCTTGCATAAATGTTTTCGGCAAGCTAGAGCATTCTTCAGATCGGAACATATTAGATATAAGGCATTAATACACGGCAGAAATAGGACAATATATTTGTAAAATACGTAAAATTAAAACTAGGTACTAAATTTTAGTATTATATCGTTTAAAAATATCGCTTGGTCGTATCGTAGAACTCATACATGATACATAAGACTTAATTTCTTACTGAAAATTTTAAAGGGGCGGTATATTACATCTTAAAAAAAAGTACAGTTGGTAAAGTAGACATTCTTAGAGTCAGGCCTTGGAACTTCAGAAGCTAGGTTCTTCATGAGATCTGATAACTTTTTAATATAAAAGTTTTATAAACTCGTAATTGCTATAGAAATACATAATAATAACATATTGCTCCTATGCGAAAACACATTTAAATTTTGAATTTCAACATTATTTTATCGAAGCGTATTAATTGGTAATAAATTTATTTAGGGTGTTCCATTTTTCATGTATATTACGTGATTCAATCGATTCAGAGAGAACAACAGTGATGCCTTAGATGTTATTAATGTGCATAGGCGTAGGTTCCATCAGGTGGCTAGAATATAAATTAACCGGTTGTTTACACAAAAATGAAAACGTACAAACTTTTCCACTCTACAATTATTAATTATTGCACTCTCTAGTGCGGCTTTCATTCGAAGCTTCAACATGGCTTTATAAAATTGCAAGGCTTAATTGGATTTCACCGAATTAATATTTTGTTCGTAACCTCGCACATGTCGGATTTATTAATGAATTAATACAACTGAATGATTGGCTTTTTTACATTGAAATTAATTTTGATAGAACCAGCTTTAAAATCTTTTATTTATCCGTTTGCAAATAATCAAAAAGTAATACGTAGATCATTATATAATAAACATACTGGATGTTTTTAAATGATTTGTTTAAATGCGGATGTTTAAAAAGCATGGCTTGAAATTTAGACATCTGACGATATAGTTTTATTATGTTGGTATATTCAAGTATAATAATACTTTAAAATAAAAACGCTGTATTATTACGGTGATTTCCTATAAATCTGCGAAGTTTTATTATGACTCTCTTAACTTCTTTTTAAGGCTTTATTAATTACTTAGTTTTATCTGTCTGCTGTCTGTCAGTGACTAAAACTTATAAATTTAATTTAACCCACTTTCTAATGTCGGTAAACAATGATGAATATGCAGTACTAGATTTGGTCTGATTATAGGGCTAGGATGTGGTCATACGGACTTTGAAATAAAACGATGCCACCCTATCGAATTTGGTCTTGTCCGATTTATCTTGAGTGCTTTGGTGATATCAGAGCCTAATGATTAAGAAAGCTACAATAATAACGTGTTTTTAGTTTTTTAACCCAGACTTTAACAGGTAAAGTATGCTTAAGGTTTTCTTAATCTTTGCCTATACCTGTCGGTTGCACTAAAAATCGAGACGCATGTAAAAATGTGCTGGTCTTTTTGTATTAGCCTATCATTGTTTCACTTTTGTAATATAAAAACAGTATAATTTGCTAGTAGGAGACCAAACAGCCTAATCTTATAAGTTGTAAGTAGGCCGAGTGTTTCCAGCTTTACAGCCTTAACTTGTTTTCGTGAACTTGTTTCTAAGTGTTCTGTGCACTTTATGAAGATCGCGCTCAGCTAATGGCCTGTGTTTGATATTACCGAAAAGTTACCAAACTACTTTAACTCTTAATGGTCCTAGTAAATGGATAGCAAACATAACTACTCTCGTAACTACTGCGTAACGTGTTTCATTAATGGAAGCTAACGTATTGCCGGTAATATTAACGGTAATTTTATGATTGTAGGTAAAAGATAGAAATGCAGGCATTTGCAATTTATCTCTCTGATATATTATATATTTCAAAATACTATTTATATTATGTTTAGAACTTATTTAGATATGAACCAAAATACAATTATATATTTAAGACGTCTATCTTTATAAAGATCAGATTTTTTAAAATAATCAGTTGTCTTTTAAGCATAAAAAGTAACTAATCCTTACTCATATTATAAATATGTAAGTGTGTTTGTTTGTTTGTCCTTCTTTCAGAGCGCAACGGAGCGTCGCTGTAGTATGATTTTTGGTTTGAAGATAGTTGGGAAGACGACGTATATCGTATGGTTTTTACCAGAATAAACATCTCATTTCTGTGAAAAGATGAACGGATGTTCTCGATGTATATTTTAACCAAATTAAAGTAAGTGTCTACCTACAAAGCGTTGCCTAGCAACCAGTGATGGAAAGGAATTGCCAATCTTTTTATCGTTGTTCTTTTCTTACACGTATGTAAAGCTGACGGCAACATTTCCATCTTAATATATTTGAATACATTTGCATTATAATAAAACTATACACAAAATACATAGTACGATCATTATAAATGACTTATATATAACGTATTGTTTCGTAGCAGTGTCTGATGGGATGCCTCTGATAGTTCTCATTACTTTGTTTGTTTATTCTGTGAGCATTGTTTGCGTATATTTAAGGTTTCTTTGTGTAAAGATTTCAGCTTTCCTTGAGCGACATGTAAGCTATTAGTGTCAGTTTTCTTCCGAGCGACATTCTATAACATTATTGTGTTCTCAACAAGCACTTATTGTCACTTTAATGGACTGAAATTCTTATTGTAACAAGTTGAAATGGTTCATCCTTTAATGTACATGTCTCGTGCAGAACAATAGAGTAGAATGAAAACGGGATAATACCAAGTACATTTTATCACGACGGGATAATTAATGTTCAGTGACGGGAATTAGAGCATTATAGCTACGATTAACTTTTGTGAAATGATTCCAAATTAACTTAAATGTTTTTAATACTGTAGTTGGGAAATTGAAATAAAGAAGCTGAGTGGCGCAAATTAGGGGAAGCTTATGTTCAGCAGTGGACTTTCTAACGCAGATAGATAGATAGCTATCTATCTTTTCACCATTTTAGTTTTGATGGCTTAATAACGATTGATATAACGGATATCAATAGACGTCATTAAGCATTTAGTATTAGACAATCAAATGCTCACACAGATACGGTGGTATACCTAATTAGAATTTGAACAGCACAGCAAAAATATTTTTTTACTTCACAGTTTAAAAACATTGTTCGTTGAAATATACGAAAATATGTATGAATATTTTGTTAATGTTTGCATAATTAATAAAAGTAAAATAATATATAATATTACATATAAATGGAGATATATAAAAATTACAGTAACTTATAACTAATTCTACTAGTTAAGTGGATTTAATTCACCTCTGCACGTAGATTATTAACTTAAAATACGTAGTTACATCAAGTCTACGTCATCGAAATAACGTGAAATAAAATGATAATAGACAGACATGATACTGTTATATAATATACCAATATTTTGCTTCGTCTAGTCTTTATTGCATAAACAGATTGAGTTATAATATATACGTATAGTGATAATAAGTAAGTATGCTTCTAGTTAACTTTTTAATATATTAAAGGTTTAAAAAGCCAAAAAATGCTTAAAATGCAAAAATATTGGGAACTGTGTTGTTCTTCATTAACGATTTGCTCATTTGAAACCAAACCTGAGGGCAGTATAAGTTTAAATTTACTGTCATCGATTATAAATATATAGAATTTAAACTTCGTTGGATAAGAGGAAGTAGTTCTAATTCAGCTTGTATTACTTTCTCCCAAACAAACATACTGAGAAGCTAAAAACATTGTAGGTTAAACAAAAGCTTTTAAAAATAGAATAAGTGACCGTTGACAAACATCGAGTTTCTTTCGCGACGTACGTCCGCAAAGGTCTTAGCGCACAAGAAATAATCCGAGAATGATTAATATTCCACTGAAAGGGTTCTGTTGTGACGTAGATTAACGAATTTCATCCCAACATGGGCGTATTATTCTATTGTTCTAATCACTTATATGATTATGTAATTAGTTAAATAGTAGTAATTAAACGATTCTTGTTCCTACGATACTTCGCCGTTAGCTGATAACTTCATAATGTCAATCCTCAGAAGATTCTCTAAGGACATTTATCAGCATTTAAATTATTTCACTTCAATTGATTACCAGATTTCTGGAGTAAATAACATGTAATAAATGAATAAAAAATTTGAAATATTATCACAAATAACTTATGTTGGTTTCATCTGGTTGGTCCACACCAACCAGTATTCCACAATACTTATGCTCTAGGCCTCCTTAGTTATGAGGTATTGAAACCATATCTACTGGTGTTATTTATATGTACTACTGTATAACTTAGTTAACATTGTTTCAATCTTGAATGAAAGTTTAACCAACCGGCAAACATTTCAACAGTTATAACCTGCCGTAGTTTATTTATAAAGCTGCCAGCCAAAATGCTTGCGGCTTGACCGGTACTCTCGTATAAATTACTCGGAGTTAGAGAGTTTCAAATGTTTAGGTTTAGCGACCAAGTTTCACAGAAACTGACTGTGGAGAGGGATTAAACGTAACGTATAGACGGCACTCTCAACGAGGAATTAACATGTTTCGTCTGACAGATATTCTAAAAGGTGGAACTTTTGGTGGAGTCACGGGTTTTTTGGGTTAAAACCACCACTTGTACAGATTTTGTCAATGACACTTTTTTGTGAAATAATTAACCGCCACGGCTCCATAATTATACCACGCTTAAAAACAACTAAGTATAATAAATAAATACAGTCAATAAAAAAAAATCGGTTTTAATTTTAGAACAAATAAAACGATGACATAAAGATACTTCACATCGTACGTCTATACTACTTGGATACTTAATGAAGTAGTATAATATATAACATTCTTTATCTTGATTGGTACTTATCTTTTCAATATATTTTTACAAGTATCAAAAAGTTCGAGGACGACACGCAAAAGGTTCTTAAGTTTTAATTGGAGCTGTCCTCCGCCACTCCTCAGTAACGTAGAAAAATATTATAAAAACTCGTTCGCCGAGAAATTTTCTTAAGTTTTCACCCCACTTGACCTACACGAAGATAAACATAAAACACGCACAAAGCGTTTAAAGTAATTGAAAGAAACGCGGATAAGCCCACGGATAAGCCTGACAAGGTACCGAATTAATCAAATATAAACAAGGGTAGGGTAGGGAATAAATGACAAATTATGTTAATATACATTTTTTGATTATTAGATTATTAAGGCATACGTCCAATATACACTTCTACCACTTAGAATCAAAGAAGCAAATGGTGTACTTCTGCGTTGGTAATGTGGGTACAATCTGATACATTTGAAGTTAGAACCCTTGTGTAAACAACGATTTTAAAACAAAAATCTACTTTGTTCCCAAGCTATTAAGTTGAAACTTCACCGGATTCGTGAATAGGTAATGTAATACTGTTGACTGTCGCCGTTAGACTATACTATAATACAACATTAAGGGAGATGCTGACTTGTCATTCAATAAATTGGGTCTTGTTAAGTGGCGCCTACTTGGAGGTAAATTTGACTCGAGCAGCTTAGGGTGCAGAGAGGTACGGCACTGATTTCATCATTTGAAGAGATTGAAATTCCGTTAGAGGATTTCGTAATAATTATTGGATATTCTACACACACGCATACAGCTCTAAATAGGATGCCTAAAGGACGTACAAGGGTAAGCATTCTACCGTTTACTGAAGATATGGAACAAGATTTCCCCCGAGAGTATTCTGGTGTAACCACTCACCAACGTAGCATATACCACTTATGATGTAATAGATGAGATTACTGATTAGATGGTATTAAATGTCTTATATTTGTTCTTCACTGTACAAAATAATGAAATAAACTATTTGAAAACGAATTATTTGAGCATATGGAGAAATCAAATAACAATTTGGCTAGGCTTACTATTTAAGCAATGTTGAGTAGCGAACTCGCTCCCTATTTTACGATAGAGTTATACGTAGAATCAATTAAGGACATCATGATGGACGAAGGTAAAGCTGGAACTTAACTTACGGAACTAATGCCAGTACTTATTTCATTGTCCTTTAATTGTCCTAATCCTAATTTAGTTGTTGTGAGCGATTTTCTTTCACATCTATTTACTGATGTGAGAAAAGTAATTTGAGAAGACACTGTCTCTGCCTCGTCGATTAACTGAAGTAGAGATTAAGCTTAGTTTAGGCGTAGTTTTCCACTAAACGGTAAAACTGTTGATATTTAATACACTTATCAGTTTTAGTAATTTATTGCCAGATAAATACCGTAAAAGCTACTTATTGATTTGGAGGACAAACAGAAAAGAGTCAAGTGCCATCCTAAGGAAAGGACTAATTTAATCATTCAATTCAAACACGACATCCTCACAAAAATAACATATTTTTCAATTATTTGTAGAAAACACCAAAAATATTTAACAAAATAAATGAATATTTTTTATAATAATTAGAAATAGATAGCGAAAGAGAAAAAGTTGCATGAAGAGACAGAAGACGAATAAAGATTTTTTCCTCTCGCGATAATTTCCAAAGACAAAAGTGATTTCTATTCCAAGCTGCGATAAGGAACATTGTTGCAAAACATTCACAAATACTTCCATCTACTAACTTATATTTCAGTTGTTTCGTTCAAATAACAAAACAAAACGTTGTCTCAATCCGGAGCGTAACGTTTGTTCTCCGCATATATTATTACTGGGTCGATCGGAGGCCATTGTAATGTATCAGTATTCCTGATCTTGTATCGGAGAATGGTTTGGAAATGACTCGGACGGAGAATATTCTATACGAAAAGTTCCCGGTTTAACTAATCCAATACTGAATCGTATCTTGTGTATTATACGTTAAACCTCAATGGCATATTGCCATATCGATTTTGGCCGACATGTTAGAAAACTTTTCAGTATTCGTCAAATATATTTTTTAATTTGTTCGTTAGATGTTATACTAATTAATCTAGTAGATGTTCTGAGTTTTACAAAATTATGAGTCTTTTTCTTAGAAATAATTGTAAGATAATTTGCTTTAGGTACAATCTCTACAGAACATAATATTGTCTCGACAAATCGATTATTATAGAGAACATGACCTCAATGTGTCATGTCCTTTAGCTGTACGAAAATAAATAAACGCGCCCACACACATATAAAGTGTTTCTGAAGCCTTTATCTAGTAAGGATTGTCAACGTCCGACAAATTTATGAAACGCTAGGTAAGGTTGTTCGGTGTATGTGTGCTGATAAAAACCAAATTATGTGCACTTATGTAAGCCCTTAATCTTTCAACGACAACATACGAAGAAAAACAAATGATTCCTAGATAGAATAGACGTACTTTACATTAATTATTGGGACCAGTAGAAAAAAATGCAGGGATAATTTTTCAAACCAACTTTACTGTTATAATGGAATTCATTTTAAGTTCGAAACTTGTAATTAATATTTAATCATTGTATGCCGACCGCTCGGTTTAAATATTGCCTGATTTGATTAATTAGTGAAATTAAATTTGGATATACACATATAAGTATGTAATTGGTCATTGTGTGCAATCCCAAGGCAATGTATACAATTTTTAAAATCGATAGGAAATGTATGATGAGATTTACAATATATAGTTTTCCTAGGAAATCTATACATTTCCTAAATAGCGATCGGACGTTTAATAAGCTGACGGACCTCCGCTGCGTCCTACAATTAATAGTAATAATAGTAGTATAGGCTTCCTATAATTTTGCAAATTGCCAGTAGACTAGTAAGTACTATGACAAATTAATTACTAAGACATCCCCGGTATTATATATATTCCCTGGGAATTATACAGAATTTCTGAATGATATACATTGTAAGTATATGTTTATAATATACCTTTTTTATGTTAAATGGATGTCTAGTAGTTACCTGATAGTTACCTGACTACGAATACCTATTTACTAGCGTATTTTGTTCATCCAAGCACTGCCTGCACTGTAATACCTTTGAGAAACAATATTTTATAGTTGGTCATAACTTAGACTCAAACATGTAACACTGTGTACAATACGTGTGTACCCTTCGCACGTATTGGAATAGTTTATTGAAATTCATAGCCCAGTATAATATAAGTTTCGAGAAGCGTGTAACGGCAACTTCCACTGCGGTTTGAACTTCGAACTAATCCGCCAGAGGGAAGTTCTGCCGCTAGGCGCGTCGGCATGGACGACAGCTCAAGGGGCTTATCGTTGAGGAGACCGCAAGAATTTCCACTGCTATAAATACATATACAAAACTTACCATAAACTTACGAAGTAAATTCTGTTTAATCGGTGATAAGCAGTCATGTATTTACAGTTCGGTCGGCTATATTTGAAAATGCAATATTTATTAGCTGCCAGCATAAAAATATATTGGCATTTTTAAAGTTGTTTATAACTTTTATTGAGTTTGTCTTTAGAAACGTTAACTTGGGTCGGCTATGTTAAGGCAAGCTTTTCTTTGATGTTGGTTACATCATAAATCTCCTAATATTTTGTAGGATGTGATTGTGTTATGTTTTACCACAGATTAAATTTTTGTAATATAAAGTATATAGTGAATCTGTACGTAATAAAAAACACAGCTGAATGTAAAAATGACACCATTGCAGCCTAGTTCATAGTGATCCTGCCTGCAAGCTAGGATTACCGGGTTCGACTCCCGACAGAATTTGTGTCACACAAAAACATATGTTTTGGGGTCATAAATGGGATACATGTCATGCCCATGCCATCTACGATAAAAATAATTTTAATACCGAAGAGATCAGTATGTTTTTGGTAAATATGGGAATAATCTTGTTTTATTATTTCATATCATTCTTACTCTTTTATATTCTAAGACATTAATTTGGTATCGCGGTTAGGAAGAATTTTTACACTTTATATTTATAGTAGTGAATATAAAATTTCAGAGACTGTTTAGTATAGATATTTAGTATATTGTATAGTTAGTATAGTATGGTTTCTGTATAGTAACTAGTAATTTCTGATGTATAGAACATGAACTTGCGAATTATGTTACTGTGACTAGTTGAAGCCAGGTCAAGAGGACCTGAGAATTAGTAATATTATTTCTATACAATTCAATTACGTAACTAAATATAAAACGAGAATTTAAAGCGAATTAATGTTTTCGGAATGACAAAATCCAAATTAAATAAGTTACGGGTCACATTACTTGGATACTAGAACGCGGAGTTTATAATAAGCTCAGACCTAGCTGTAAGAAAGTATTTGAAACAGAATGAAATAATCAGAAATACTGAAGTTTCAATGAAAGCGACGTAAGTACTGGAATATTTCATTTATTTGAGGATAAATAATTTTCAGAATTACTTCATACAATTGTGTTACAATTGTAAAATTAATTTACAAGTAACTTTTATGTACAAAGAACTTGGAGATTGTTACTTTGAAATGTTTGTAAATGTGTAGATGAAACAATATGTTTTAGACATGGTGTGAGGAGACGCAAGCTTTGAAACAAAATGTGTCCTAAGAGTCCTGTACTCCAATAAAAGGAGTTACATTTATCTTGAATTGTGTTGAAAAACACTTTGTTTAAAACTCGTGCTGGATTTTGATGAAAAATAGACAAGGCTAATAAATTTAAAACTCACAATAAAATTATATATAGTAAAAAAAATTGGTTATTATACAGTTTACAGTTGAAGAGTTCAATTATTTGGAGCAAAAATGTATTGTCATCGGAACAAAAGCAATTTATTAAATTTCATCTTCGTCGGATCAGATGAAGTCGTTCTTATTTAGCTCACAAGATGATCCAAGCAAATGTACTAATAAACTAAGAAATACTGCAATTGAAATAGAAATAGAAACATTTGTAAATAAAAACAGAGTTATAATGATGACGACGGCATTTTGCTTTGGTTAAAAATCCAATGTATACCAATTAGTTACTCCTGGAAAATGAAATTCATTCATTACTTCCTTCATGAAATACAAAATTTCTTAGCGCAGGAAGTTAAAAATTCCTCAACTTGTTACAAATATTTAAAATGTCTAGTATTTACATCGCCTGAATCGGATTTAGCTGTATATTCGAAGAGTTTGCAACAGCCTCGAGAATAAAGGTAAAACTCACGGTAGAATATATTTCTGCGCGATTTGAAGTGAATTTACTGGAGCGTTCAATAAAGTTTTTGAACTGCAACGTTGCTGACTTCGAGTGCACAATTTCTTCTACATGAAAAGAGTGGTTTAAATCGGTCGTGCTGGTTTCAATAAGGAGAAATGAATCTTGTAAACACATTTCATGTGTGTGTGTGTTACGTATAATATATGGTAATGTGATTATCTTCATATTTATTTAATAAAAACTACATCATTGAGTTACATTAATTATTACAAAATTTTGTGTAATTTTTAATGAAATTTACTAAAACTTCAGTTAGGTATACTTAGGAAACAGCAAAATAATTGTCACAGAAAACTGTATACAATTATTGTAGTACTTTCTTTCACTGTACGTTAAATAGCATGAGAAAGGATGTGTGTGTGCGTAATATACATATATTGAGTTTTAAATGTCAGAATGAATTTTTATTCTGCTTTCTGAAAAGAAAGTTGATTGGTAACGAAGGAGAGAAATTTATAATCCTATACTAATTATATCAGTATACCAGACTTATCTTCTAATCTATGCGGAATTGAATGTGATATAGTTACTTCGAGGTTACCATCTAGGTATACATCTATATCATAGTACCCATTACACACAGTTTGAACTTTTACTACCTTTTGTTACTTTGTTACATATGCTTCCACAGGGATCTGACAAAGTTTAACGACTATAAGCAGGGGCGCCAACTTAACCACCCAATTCTACAACAGTACTTTGTTTTTCTTCTATTGTTTCGTTCTTTAATTTCCAGTTGTAACAAATATAGGTAAGAATCAAATTCCTTTAAATGATGTAGTTTATTTTAATACTTTAAATACGCAAGTAAAGAACATTCTCCACCTGCATAAAGTTAAATCGAGCATACAAACGGCATATTAAGATCAATTTTATTGCAAGAGTAATTGGATCCTTTTTCGTAATGTGATTCGGTCCAATTACATTGGGTCTCGAGTGTGTTGGAGCGGTTATAAAAAGCTGCAAACTATGTTAAGTTATGAAGGCAGTTCAGAGGGCGGCTCGGTCGGCTTGGGTTTCGATTTCCAGTAGATTTGTCTCTGGATCTGGTGTTGTGCGAGAGTTTTGGCTCGCTTCCAAATGGCGCTCGATGATTCCCACGCCCTAATTTACTTTCGAACAAAAATTATTAAAAGTCGTGACAAGATTGAGAATCTACACTGCACTTAACTTATATTTCCACTTGACATCGAGCGATAAAAGTTCTTTAGACAGTAATATATCTAACATTACAATGAGGTTTTCTTTATGTAAACCGTCAAGTTAAATTTCTAAATTAATTGTCTAACTATTCTAGAAATAATTGATTACCAATATTTTTCGAATACTTTATATTTTTGACGATAAAGTCGTTTCGGATATATATATAAAAGTAAATGATGTTACTATTTGTAACTAAAGAACTTTTTTTACCGTAGTAAAGTAATGTAGCAACAATAGGTATTTACCGATAAATTTACATTCGAATATTCTTGGAATTTCATTAATGATAGACTTATTTTAATTTTGTTTGTTAAAATAACTGGTAAAAGATTCGATTCGGGTATTTATAGACGTGACCTCAGAAGACGACTGACTTTTAAATTTTAACAAGTCTTGTTAAGAAGTTTTTGTTTCTGTCGCTAATTTATTAAAACATTCCATTTTCTAAGAGTAATTAAGCAAATGGCTTTTAAATATAATTATGTTGTTGATTTTTTACGTTTATTAAGGGACAGCTTATTATAATTGAAGTGATATCTATCCACAGGACTGATTCTTGCCGTAATTTAGACTCTGCTTAGCAAAATGAAAATACTCCATTCAAATAAAAATATATTTTAATTGAATGGATACTAAAGATAGTTATTTGTGTCAATTTTGAGATATTATTATAAGCAATACTAATAAGTTACAAACCTTTGAGAATATTTCTCTGTTATCAAGCGTAGGTAATTTGCGACACTTCAAGATATATTAATTAAACGTATACTTGTGTGTGCGTGTATAAATGTATTTATTATTTCTATTTATGTGTGCTAAAAGTATGTATTTTAGTATCAGCATTTACTCTTATGCTGTTTTAGTACCTGACTTATTTCTTCACAGCCACCCAAATTCGACTGGTGGGCAATGCCATTAGACATTAAACTGGCCTTTGTCTATCTTTAGGTTATTTAAACATAAATATATATAGTGTATAATATAGTTTTTATCTCTATCACGTATCTTCATTATTATCAAACGAGTACTACTCTTCGCATTTCCATATCGCCGCTGGTTGGAAGAAAATGCTGTTTGTATTAATCCTGGCTATTGTACCTACTCTGTACAATAAAGTGTTTTTTCATTTCAAAATTCCTAACAATATGAAGACTACACAATAAAATCTATACGCCAACTCTGACTTAGTCTAGATTGAAATCAGAAGTAGATTCATAATAAAAAACTTCTCACTATCAACCTATTGTGAAAATATTTTTGTAGTCGCATGTTTTGTATTGTTTGACCTCGTTAACTTTCTTTCGATCCGTGCTATTGTTCTCTTTTCTTACAAGCCTTACATTTCTCGCCAATACTTGACGTAGCTTTAGCTCCTAATAGTAACACAATTCGAATTTCAACGTCATATTTATTTAAGAATATTATTTAAATAAAAAAATCTAAAAGTTCACTTAATGCCAAAAATATTCTAATACGCAACAACGGAACTGTTCACAAAGAAAGAAGAACTTTCTATATTATAGGCATAGTTCAATTCAGCGTCCTCAAATTATAATTATTTATCGTCATTTAAAACTCTAATTATACCAAGTTGGTCAAACATATTTAAAGGAATTGTTTCCTATAGAGGTATAATTGGGAAAATATAAATTACTAAACAAATTATGTAAAATTTGTAATATATTTA
>DWPA01001756.1:0-17515 GCA_018251375.1 Calpodes ethlius
TTATATACTTATAATAATCATAGAATATTACTGTATTCCTGTAAAATATAGTAGCAAATTTATTATGGCATTAATGTGTTTAGAATTAACATCCATGGCATTCTGATTAAAATAGAGTAGTTACATGTCTCAAGTTACAATAGTATATCAAAGTCTTAAGACCAAATCTGTTTATAATATTCTTATACAAACATCAGATTATAATGGTTGAATCATTATCTAAATGGTGCACTCACCAATGGAGTGGTAAACATTAAGATATTTAGATATTTTGTAAGTGATTTTCTTGAATGCTTTTAGTAACAATACAATAATATTTAACACTAAAAGTATCATTGATGTCCCATGACTGAAAAGATATGGATAATCTGTATTGTAATTAGTTCTCTAACACTGTGTTCGAAATATTTTAAAATTTTCCCCATTAAATCTATAAGGAGGGTGACAGTAAGGGTGGTAAGTGGTAGGTGCTATGCAAGCTATCATACAAATGTACCCATGTATCATTAAAACTGCCATTGTTGTAACTTTAGGGAATTTAGCTTAAGTAGTCGTAGTGGACACATATGTTAACTATGTATTTTATTTTTTAGGTTTCACTCAAATAAATAATGTATGTTTTTTTTTTAATTTACAGTATTGATAAAATACCTAAGGTTACCTCTCCAGTTCTGGTAATTCATGGAACCGAAGATGAGGTTATAGATTTCTCCCATGGGCTGGCTATATATGAACGCTGTCCTCGTGCAGTGGAGCCATTATGGGTTGAGGTATAGTATATTTTTTGTACTTAAAAACAAAAAGCAACACAACATTATTAGAGCATACAGTTATGAAAATCACGAACAGTTAAGTAGGTACATAATAATGATTAATAAAGTACAATTGCACATCAAAGTTTTTATCTACACCTATGAAGTCAGTATCATTATGTATCATTGACCTCATTTGTTTTGTATGTTGTACCTTATTGTTCTGCACTTTTTATATCAATAGTCGACAACAGAATCGCTTTATGTTAAGTGGTTACAATTACCAATGCACATCAATTACACGGAACGAAAGTCTTTTGATGCAACTGGAATATTTGGCTATATTTTTAATGTAAGTCGTTCAAGGCCGAGAAACAAAAACCCAGATCAAAAACCTCGCTAAGTGTTTACAGATAGATTAGAGATTTAGTGATAAGGACTACATGAAATTGAAAAAGAAAAAATATCAGTGATTCTATACGACGAAGGTATGAATAATAAGCCGAAAGAAAAAGTAGGTCTCCATAGGCAAAGACGAAAAAATCATTCGATTTCTTAAATATACCTACACATAACGAACAAGTTACACGTAGAACATAATGGACTAATGCGAGGGCAACTTGCGAGGACTTTACGTAACTCGACGTGGTTACCGGCTTTAGTGGAAACATTTCACCTACTTTTAATAAATAGCTGCTGTGTTCACTTTACGCTGATTATGCAGTTCTAAAACCCCAGTTCAAGAAGCGCAAGGGATAAGCGGGGAGATTGAAAGGTTTAGAGTTAAAAGCAATTATTCTCAGGCCAACGATTTATTATAACAAACTATCACCAATACAATGGCGGAACTGTGAATCAAAGAAATATACATATTATGAAGATTATAGAGAATAGAGGACATTCCTCATATATGAGTAATCGAAACTGTTCAGAGATATGGGTACAATTTGTTGGAAATTACGAGATTGTTTCCTACAGTGGATACGTTACGGTGCGAACGTCAATGTTTGCTGGAAACTTAGATAAGTTCTCGTAGATACGAGTGATTATAATTTCATTAATTATATTTTTATGATGATCTGTAACCACGTCAAGATAAATCTAATCTATCTATTGATTTTGTAGAGGAGCACAGGCGACTTGAATGATTTAAATTTCAATGATAAATTTTAAAAGCAAAAAATTTGTACGTAATATAAAAACGTGAAAACCAAAATCTTTTTATAGTAACAGTTTACGTAACATAATCAATGATGAATTGGGTTTGAAAATTAAAAAGTACCTACGTAATGATCGATTAGTTTATAACTATGAGATCCTACATAGCGCATGATCCGACACGCATTTGGTTGGTTTATTCTATCATAATTTAGGACAATTACGTTTAGATCAAGCATGATGCGGGCAAGCATGAACAATCAGAAAACTTAGCAACTTTAGACGACTTCATCGAATATTCGTATGTGTCAAGTCCATACACACAGACAAAAATAACTTTCTAGAATCGGGTCTCAAAGCAATTTATATTGATGTTTGATCAATAATTCTCGAATTATTTTCAAGGAACATATAGGAAATCCCAGATTAATATTTAAACTAGCAACATTTTCATAATCAATAGGTAGTTACTTAGCGTTATAAAGTGTAATAAAAGAACGAAACTACATAACGCATTGCTTAGTTACGCGTTTGATCAATTTCTGCATCAATGCTCCTGCGAATATTTAACTTTCTCTTTTATTTCATTCTATCGATATGTAATATCTATTTATGTACCTATCTGGAAAGGTAGTGTGGAGTAAAACCATTTATTTATAAATCATAATAAGTTGCTGAGGAAGTTCGACGACTGTCTACTGTTATATCAAAAATCAAACTTAGTCTTCATAAATAATATAACCAGAACAATATCAAAGTCTTTATTATTGTTAAACAAATTTAGTTGTGTGACAATGCCCATCAAAAGTAAAAAGGATCGTGCTCACGATATTGCCTTTGATTGAAAATATATTTACGAATGAAAAAAAAAATATATTCACCGTTAAGGAGTTCGTTTGGAGTCAAGTCTCAATGTGTTTAGTCATGCTTATTATACGAAAATGTATTGTCATTGGAACTAAATCAATATGTACAATTTCAACTCCTTTGGTCAAGAGGAAGTTGTTCTAATTCAGATGCAAGATTTGAACCTCGGAAACATTGCAAGTTTAAAAAAACTTGCAAAATGTTTAAAGTCATTTACAGCAAGCTATTTTAAAGACATTTGCTAATCCTAGAGATAAAACTTAGATTAAAGTACACATCAATACTAATCAAACGAACCCAAATTCGATGGGGTTATATAGTTATATTCTCGAGTTCTTATTCGCGACCTTCAGCTTGTTCATCAGATCAGGTTGAAGATTACAAATTAATGTATTGTTTTCGGAAATAAGTTGTATGCAGAATTTCAGCTTGATTGGATCAAGTATTGATTACAAAATTCCGCCCAGATATATCAGAATTTAATAAAAGTGTGTAAATCAATAATAATATTGTATGGCATTGTAATTTTTCTTATAACAAATATGTTTGCAGGGCGCCGGACACAATGACGTGGAACTCTTCAACCAATACTTAGAAAGACTGAAGCGTTTTGTTTCAGTGGAACTGCTCAACTGACAAAGACTGCCGGCCACTGGCCAGATAACTCAAGGTGAACTTTACTTGATTTAATGATGCGTATATGATTAATAGCTTAGAATATCGTTGCCATTAAGATATGCATGCCAGACTAAACAGCTAATTAAAAAATTAACCTTTCATGCTCTGTTTATTCAGTATGACAAGTGGAATGCTATACCAATAAATGACTCGAGATAATTTTATGATGTCAATTAACAGAACTGATTGGTCAACAGTTATTTCCATCTAATTATGTTATTCTGTAACTATCTTATGTTAAATTTATGTCCTTATATACTTTAGTTACTTTTGGTTTATATTTGATTGAGGGATTGTATTTGTATCATTCCACTGAGAGTAACTGGAAATCTTTACCGCTCAGTGTAATCTGGGGGTCAAGACAAACTGCGTTTCTGTTCACGCTTACGTTCCGACAATGTATTGCAAATGATATTAGCTTTCTGAATCAAATATCATTACTATACATGTTTTGAACATGAGCATGAATAACACAGCGTCTTGTCTAGGAGGCTAGTTCTTCAGGCTCGTAAAATATTTACTAAAATATCTGTCCTTCGTTTAGAATAAACCATGATAAGTTTTATCGATGTTTCAAAAATAAAAACTGTATTCTAGGCTGTAGTAAGAGGCGACAGAAAGTGGCTTGTCGATAGTCAGGCTTTTCATATAAGGAATATATTCTCGATATTATTACTGATTAATTAATATAAACATTGAATCAGCCGCCAAACGACTTGTCGTATTCCGGCTGAGGGCCTTGATAGCCAGTTCATCCTCATAATTTATCATCAGATGGATCCTCAGCTTGTTTGTCGCCTTTTTATACAAAAAAAGTAAAATTTGCATCGTTCGAACACGGTCAAGAAGTGAGTTCATAGTTTCCCTCTTGGTTGGTAAATATAAAAACTGTATATACTCTGAAATAATATCACAAAAATGTAAACAAGTTACATGTTTATTAATGTTTATGTTATTTATGTATAAAACCTGGATTGCGTACCAAATCTTAGCTTGCAACGACTTCGGGACTTTCGGGTTTTGGTAGGTGAGTAAATAGGTTGGTAGAGAAATCTAGAATTTTAATTAAAAATAAAAGTTAGACAAATAAAATTAAGTAATTTTATTCTGAACATTTTGAGTCACTTGAAGTAACCATACCACTCATCATTCATCACCAGGTTTTATCTCTTAATCAATTGTGAATAAAGTTCAGTTTTTAATTTATTTAATAGTAATTACTTTAATTTCAATCGTTATCGAACATATAAAGCATATGTATAGTGCATGAGGATCTGGCGTTTTTGAATCAGAGTGGAGTCTCACTGACATTTTCTTTGACAACGCCACATTTGAGCGGAATATTCAAATATCTATGAATGCAATGTATACATTTTTCAGGTGAAGAACAAAATCCCGCTTCGACACTGAGTTCCGGTACTTCTAGTTCGGCGACGGAAAAATTGCTCTAGCTAGCGGGGGCCGGGCCTAGCCGGGCCGGCCCCACAAAAAATAATGTAAACGGCTCATCGAGCTCGCACAATTATGATAAAACAATAGACAATAATGAAATCGGATCTAACGACTCGCGGAGTCCCAAACCCGTCGCGCATAACATAAGTATCAACGTAACGGACGCGGACTCTCCCGTCGGAGTGCGTCGTAGGATCCACCTGCGGTCCCTTAGTGATGTGACGCCTTCGAGCCGGTCGCTGACGCCGCGAGCGCGCTCGCACTCGGAGCGACCGCGTACTTCGCCGGCCCCCTCCCCCGCGCACCTGTCGGGGCCAGCGCCGCCGCGCCTAGCTCGCAGCGAGCGCTCCTCCCCCGACGCTTCGCTGCACACGCTGCCTCGTCCCGTCCTCGGTGACCCCTGGCGCAAGATGAGCGAGGCGGACTTAGGGGCAGCGGCGCGCCGGCTGCCGCCTCCTCGCGCGTCGCTCGACGCACCACGCGCTGCCGATCCCTGGGTGATGAACACGCTTCGCGCTACCTCTGCGTCGAGGGACGACGTCGCGGTCGCACCGGTCGACTCGACCGTGACCTATCGAAGAGGCAAGTTGGAGCGCCGGCCGGCGGTGGTATGCGACACGTGCGGCAACTCGAGTTGCGAGTGCTGGCGGGCACGACAGTGCACATGCGAGCGGTCGCCGCGATCGCCGCGACCAGCGCGCCCCTCGCCCGCGCGCCTCGTGCCGCGCACGCCCGTGCGGGCACATTCGGACGACGAGGAGCGCCCCCGTAGGCTGTACAAGTCCGCCTCGCAGAAGGTGGTGTGCGCTTCAATAGAGAGTGACACCGTGAAAAAGGTCGCGGACCCGCTGCTGGAGACGACGTGCTGACTGCCGAGTGTCGATTGATGTGTTCGGTGTGCGGTGTGCGCGTTGTTCTCTTTCGATGTACGAGTATTATTAGTGCGAATTTTTGTATCCTTTTAGTTATAAGATTTCAAAATTATTACTGTATAATATTCGATTTTTTAATTATAATGTTTGTATGTCGCGGTATGATAATGTGAATGTTTTTTATGATATTGTAAGTAGTTTATCTCTGAAATGCGGAGGTTGTGCATTGATATGAAAGAGGATTATCGATGATTGCATTTTAATTAAAATATATTATAGACTATATACTTAACTTTAGCCGTTAAATACTTAAGGTGACCGTATTCCTGTAACATATTGAGAATTATATCTTGTTGGTTCCTATGTTACATTATACACCATTTTATTCTCATTGAACGCACATTTATGCGAGGATATCAATTTTACAAATATTTCTTTCCAAATTTCTATTCACATTTTATTCTTGCAATCATGTATTGTTAAATAGATATTATAAATTAATTATAACTATATGATCTTAGTAGATAAATCTGTTACCATATTATAGAGATGTCTTACGACAGCATCTATGGAAATTTATAAATACATTGAGTTCTATTGCTGTATCCCATGTATTCCATATATTATTATTGATACAAATTACTCATAGTTAGGAAGGAAAATTATGATTAAGCACTAATTTTTAATGAAATATTCCAAAATCTTGATAAACGAAAATGGTAAGTGAAATAGCGTAAACATTGTTATAACCTAAATACATTAACCTACCTGTTTTTTCTACTTGGAAACACTCGCACCTGTTACTGATATACACTAGACATAGCCATAGTAATCCTACTCAAATAGTGTTTACCTCCAGCTACAAATTATAAATCATTTTACATTAATTACTTTTTTATTTTATTATTAAATTGTATTTGAATACCCGTTCAATATGTATTGGTTGGTCTTCCCTCTGGTTAAAGAACCTTGAATATCTGACCACAATGAATCAGCTGCTGTGTTCGAAATGTTAATGAGAGCGTTTTGGAAAATAGACCAATTTTACATTGATTATTGTTTGTGGTTTTTTATACATGATGACCTGGACACGAGGATAGGGCACCTAGCGTTTCGAGGTACGACAAACTTTATATGCTAACAATGGAATAGTGTAAAAAATAGTTTGTTTATTCATTTTTCTGCATTTATACAATCATGTAGACGTAAGACTCATGTCTGGTTATGAAATAATTAGTACTCATAATAATGATGATCGCCACATAGCCACAAACGAATTTCCATATTGTCAAACCAACAATTCTGTTCTATCCAAATAAAATGTCCTTCAATTTGTATCAGTCTGCTTCATTTTGATCTTAATACAGGCAGGACAGGCTTCATCATTCGATGTTACCATCGTATTCACAAATAATACTATGAGGTCTCGCAGTGAAATAAAAAGAAAGGATTATCTGTTTTAATATACAATATTTACTTCCATCGAAAACCCTAGCAACAATATTAAAATGAGATAACTTTAAAATTTTAATGCGATACTTTTAAATATATATTATGAGGTAAACATCATTAACAAAACAATAGCTACATGCAAAAAATCGTCGTTAATAACACGTATATAAAAACACCACAAAACCCTGAAACCAGCAAAAAATAAAATACAAAAACAACAACAAATCTTAGTTTTACAGACAGACAGTCTTTATTCGTGAAAGCCAAAAACTATTAAAAAAAAAAAATTGAAAAAAAAATGGGCGGAGTGCACCATAGAATCAATAAAGATCGCCTGTACCTTTGATTATGAAATTACACCTAAAATAGAAATAGCCGTACGTAAAAAATGTTTATACACATTTCGAGGAAGCCATTACAGACCACCTTGGTCTGATGTAAATGTTGTCATTTATGGAAAAATCTTTTCCTCATTTATTACACAATCATCGGCTAGGTACCACCTTCCATTGTCAAAAAACACATTTCCATACTTGTCCGCGTGTCAGAGATCGAAAAGACACGCGTTAATATTTTTTATGCTTCATTCATGCGTTAAAATTACACAACGAAACGAATCTTTAAGCGTTATTATTCTACGAAGTGCACGATAAAATTAGGAACCTAGTTAAATTAATGGAACCTTTATCGGCAGGCAGTAATCTATACTACTATTATAAATGCGAGTGTTGCTTTGTTTGCCTTTTCACGGCGCAACGGAGCGTCCCTTGGTATGATTTTTGGTTTGGAGATAGCTGGGAGAACGACGAGTACTATAGGCAAGTTCTTACCGCCATAAAATGAAATTGTGGAAAGATCCATTACGATGTATATTTCAGCCAAATTAAAGGAAGTGTTTAACAAATAAGCGTTGCCTGACAACCATTCAAAGATAGAAATTGAGAAACTTTTTATTGCTGTTATTTTCACACACACGGGCGGATCGAGCTGCGGGCAACATCTAGTTAGGGTATAATTGCAAAGAGTAGTAAGTAGTAGCCTTTGTAGTAATATTTCTCCTTGTTATTGAGGAGAGTAAGTAAAGGCGAAAATGCCGTAGAAAATTATAAGCTGATTTTCATTCATATTCTACTTTATGTAGAATATTTTAGCTCAAAAAGAGCGATGATGGCCGACAATATCCCTGGAATTTGGTAAACTAGAAATAACAGAAGCTAGAAGTGGTGAGATAGGGCCAGGGCTCACTACGTGAGGTAAGGTGAAGTAAGGAGACAGAAACGAGGTTTACGTGGGATTCCTTACATTCACATGCGTCTGGATGTGCGTGACCATTACTTTAGATTAAACAGGTCAGACTTTGGGGATAATGTTAATATACATATATACTACTTTATTATTAGTACATAATTAATTGCCTTTACTGGGTAGGAACTTTCGAACATAAAAAGATATTTACTGTCGTTTGTTTTATTTTTAAGATAAGCTCAAATGTTACGACAACGATGCGTATAGTACGTACCGTGACAAATTTCACATGCGCAAGTAACTGGTAGTCTTGTTATGAAGTTTTTTGCGCTGCTTCTTTTTCTAGTCTATTACACCTTAGAAACAGTGGTAGTATGCGGTTATTGGGGGTAAAAAAAATATTTCAAAAAGCAAGGAATTAAATATGGGGTTTAAATATTGTTATAGAACGCCAACAAATAAATCATGACTCCTATCCCTTTACTATTTGTTCAATGGGTTCTGTTAATAGCAATTTATTTACTTATTATAATTTAATGCTCCACTGAAATTTCAACCACCTCGTTAAACCACATGTAACTTTGTACCAAACCAAACCCTACTTACCTGAGCTCTAATTCAGCAAGTCAGTAAGCTAACTAGTAAACTACTAAGCAAGTCCAGAAACCTGGATGATTTTACATATTAACCATACCTACCCAACCTATTTTTTACTTATCCTTGACTTAATATATTCTGAAACCATCAACGCTACTCGCTCTGAAGACTTCAATACAAAAGCATGACTAATATCTACTTGTGTTAATTCAATTGATGGTTGTATACTTTTCAAATCCTCTACATATTCCACTGGAGCCCAGTTGTCTCTACTGCTATATATAACATTGGTCTGGGGACATAATTTCTTCACTCCTTCTGAATTTAAATTCAAAACAGTGTCCATTTCATTGTATGCTAAGAATAAAATTTTCTCTAAAGACTTGGGATTTAGTACTTTCTGTATCCTTTCCATGTAACTTGAAGGTAATGCATTAAACTTAAGATAACAAGTCACAAAAAACTCTAAGAGAATTGTTGGCAGCAAAGGTATTAAATATGCAAAAAATATTATAACAGGATGTAGACGTCTGATTAGTTTGTTTAAAAATATCCCATTTTTAGTTTCTGCCATATATTGAATCGTAGGAAATAATAAATTAGCAGATAAAATCTTATCCTGTAAGAAAATATTGTTTTTATCCATTAACTCTATAACCATCCATGCTCCAATGGAGTGGCCAATAATGTGTATTCGGCTATCCTTATCAATAAAATTTTTAATAAAATCCAGTTTTTGGTCTACTTGACCATTAAGATTAAATAGGTGCTCATGTTTATGCAATTTTATAGTATCTTGGTCTGGAACTTCCTCGTGTCCTGCATGACCTACAAAGAATAATACAATAAGTACTTGTAATAATATAAGTACATGTATAAAATTACATAATTTAATCTCTTAAAATACTAAAAAATTACAGAAAAATTATCTATAAATTTTGACACATTTAAAATAGTAGAGCTTCCAAGATGAATAGTTAGAACTCTACCTATAGTGTACCCTCATATGGGTACTTACTATGTGAACCATTATATAGATTTATATTGGGGTATGTGTAGCAAATTTTCTATTTCGGAAATAGTCAGGTATTTTTTACAAATCAAAATATACTTACCAATAATGCAAACAGGTAGGGAAGTTTCTTTATGTAATTCAGATCCGAATTCTATATAATAATCAGTAATTCCTGGGTTACCGGTAATACATACAATTACATCTTTACCGTTACAATTAAATGGGTTACCCCATGTAATTATATGGGTGGGAACTTCATTAATAATTTCATAAATATGTTTCATCGTAGTTTTGTCTTGTTTAACCCACGAATTTCTATGCACAGATTAAGTTAGAGATACTTATATGACGTGTAGGAGGAGGATAGGTAAGAGTATATTGTTCTATGGATATGTACCAACAAGTACAACCTTTGTCACGTTATTTCCCACTTCAGTAGTTAACTATATAAATATTCACTAAGTCAGTAATAGTAATGACTAACTGTCGATGTAAGTGACGGTGTCACTGGCACGTCAACTTAGAGTTTATTGATATTTAGGTGCACAAAAAAATGTTGAAATTCAACGTTGAATTCAATTTAATTTTTTTTGGTGCAAAGTAGAAAAACAATTAGTCGAGATGAAATAGCTTTTTAGGGAGTACTTTGTCGTATTTAATGTATTTATTACTACAGATTATTTCACAATTGGATATTTTATTATAAATGAGAAAACATTTAAAAGTATGTTATCAGAAAGTGTTGCATTTACGTGCTTGCCAATTCGCTACAAGCTCTCAACCACAGACTAGGTAGCTGCCAACCAATACGAGTACTTCCAAACATTTGGCACAGATTAAACTAGTGTAATTAGTTCTATCATAGTACATTAATAATTATTATTTATAGTGTTGTATGGTAGTATAGTATAGTATAGAAAATACGTTTACTTGCTGTAAATACACAAACGATATTAAACCTACATAAATGTGTAAACAGTTTGCAAACAATATTCTTTGATATACGTGTAAAGCTGACACTTGACAGCCAGCTCCCCTAAACAAACCACTTTTTAAACGCTTTTTACGCTCATGCTCAAAAAATTGAACAACATTGTAATTTTCCATACATTTTCATTGCTTGAGCGTGAATAGAATAGCGGTTTGTCTTAACCCTCAGAGAACTCAAATCTCAGACCCTCAGAGATTTCACATTGGTGATAAACACTGAAAAATCTATACAAACCGAGTCAAACATTCGTTTACATCCGAACATACGCTTGTAGCTTGTAACTGCTTGCCGAGCCTTGCAGGCTGTCACAAACTGTAAACTAGAAAGAGTTCTTTCAGATACTTTGTACAGAGCAAGCACATTTGATTTATGCAAAAAACCGCTGTCTTCGAAGTACGGCAAGCCTTTAGATGTAAAAAAAAGACGATTTTTAACACTTAAAACCAAATGACGCCGTGGAAACCCCCAAGTAAATCGTTTTAAACTGCTTTAAACACGTCTACAGAAATAAAAGATTATACACTCAAATATTTACAATATTTGATCACCTGACGTAAAGTTACTTTTTAGTTAAGTAGTTTATTTTTGATTTTAAACCAATTCATTTAATTAGTTTTAAACTGGCCTTACATCTCTGAGCAAGCTGCTAACCATAGTGAGCGATATATCAATACTAATGACACTAACGTGCACTCGCCTTACTAGACGAGCAGCAACGAGTTAAAGCGAATCTACGCATACGAGCCCTAATATGTTGGGGGATTGCCATCACATGCCGACTAATAGCCAACATGTATATGCGGTTTATTGACGTGATATAGCTGCTTCACGGTCCATCCCCTGCCATAGACAAGCATACTATAATATATAAACTTATAGATGCGAAATTGTGTACTTGTGTAATCTGTATGTTTATTATTATCATGGAAAACCAGTTTCATTATTCTTCTAAGGTTGATGGATTGTTTGCAATTTCACTATTTGTTTTGAATTAATTATAATAAATGTTAAAATATTCGTATCCATCTATTATTCTTATAAACTGTTTAACGAGTAATAAATTGCAGTGCGTGTAGCATTCAAAATGAAAAAAAATTCTTCACATATAATAGAAGAACTGAATAGTGATGACGAATTGCCAGGTAGATATGAAAAATTATAATATTATTTACCTACAAAAAAAATTAAACGTTAATTTAGTTGTTATCTACTTTAGAAAATGGTGAAAGTTAGCGCTTTAGCACATTACAAACCTCTGTATGACTTAATAATAAATATTTCAGATACCTATAACGACGCATCAATCATGCCTGCATATAAAAATGACTATCGCTTTGATGAGATACAATTTCCATGGTTGAATAATGTTAATCTTACCTGGGCTGGTTCTAAATCAAAAACAAATGCAGACGAATGTCAACGACAGGATACAATACTACGCCGCGAAGGGGTGCTGAAGGGTCAAGATTTAATTTGTTTAAAATCTCTGGAATCATCTACTTGCAGCACCACCCTTGTTTGGTTCATAAATTTTTTGTTACGCAAAGATTTGCAGTCTCATTATAATTATCTTAAAAGTTGTCTGGTTAATGATCTTTTTTCTATTATTCCATTTTCTAAGCATGATTATAGTCATAGTGAGGATATAGTTAGTAATGCAAATGATAAATATGAAATTGTTATTAAAGTCTGAATTTATCTAATAAGGTAAGTAATAAGTAAAAGTATAATAAAAAATATTTTTGTAACAAAGCTTTATTTTTATTTCCACTACTTATTGTTTTTTATCATGTTGTTAAACCCAGCATATGTTTGTGTCCCTGTATCTATAAAACCATGCAAAATAATCATAAAATCATTAAAAAATATGTTTGTACAAACTGGAATGACACCTACTTACTCTTGTCTTAAATAATTTGATACTTGATCAGCTTTAATAGATCTATGTAATATTTAAGTAAGGTAACTTGAATAGGTAAAGTGTCACTTATTTCCACTACTTCCCTTGTTTACTTTTTATTGAAATTGAAATTTATATATAATATTAATAGTACAAAAATAATTTTAACATTGAATGATTGATAGTTAATTTTTCGATTCTTATTTTTTTTTTTTTTTTTGGAAGTAATTTCATAAATTACATTTAAATTTATTACACAAAACAAGTCATATGAGAATTCGAAGCATTGAAATATTAATAATATAGTATGTACTGTTTTATAACTGGGTAATTGAATACCTACATGAAATAAGATGAAAAATATCCTTTCATATTTTTTCTTTTCTTTACAATATTACAAGATATATCGTAGCAATTAAAACAACAGACAAACTGAAACAGTTTTCCAGACTTTCCTCTGTGTTGTTTCATTTTTGCAATTTCATCATATGATGCAACAAACTTAACAGGCTTTATACAATATAACAGATTTTTTGCTAAAAAAATATAATATAATCAAGTCATAACATCACTGCACTGAATAATTACGTAAATATTCATTTACATTTATTATACTACATTTCATGAATTATTACACATCTCCCTTTTCAACTTGTTCCAAAAATCCTTTTGAACATCTTACAGACTGTTGGTAACACTTTTCAAAACCATGGGCATCACTGTCCTGAAATTAAGAACACAGTTTCAATAAATGTAAACCAATATGTGCCACATCAGTCAACGAGTTATATTTAAACAAGTATATTGGATATAAGAGTACATTACAAATACAACATATCACTGTTTTTCATGAATACTAGCACAAATCAAAATTTTGAAAAAGACAGTTTATAACACTGCCAATACGAAAATAGCACTTATTTTAAGCTCAGTAACTTTGATTTGTGCTAGTATTCATGAAAAGGAGCTATGTAAACCCACAGATCCACATGAAATACCAATATATCAATAAACAGCATACAATCATAGAAAAACCTTTACTATGACTTAACAGACTAGTTTAATTCTATGTGACATAACTTCAAAAATGTAAGAAAAGTGTTGATTAATAATGGACATTCACATTACATATCTATATGGATTTCATAGGAAAAATGTTAGGATTGAATCAAATTATATTAAAAATCACATACATAGTAAGGATCCCTGATGATTCTGTCTCCTTGTGGGTCAAAGTCTCCGAAAAGTAAAAGTTTGGCCTTTGATCCTTTAGGTGCTTTTTTACGTAGGTCCCTCATGTTAGCTTCATCCATTCCAAATATGTAATCGTAATGGTTAAAATCTTGAGATGTTATCTACAATCAAATAATAAATGTAGAAGGGAATCATGAATTACTATAAAATATTTGATAAAAGTATACTATACTAAAAGGATTTTAGTTATCATAATCATAAACCACCAATCCTTTTATAGACAGTGAGAATATTAACACTATGATTCACTTATGAAAATTTGAGGCGTAACCAGACTTGAGTGCACTAAGAAGTTTATGATAACGTAACCTTCGATCGGTTGGGAACCAGGATATAAAAGAGTCCATATTAGACTGACAATAATGTTTTTAAGTCAGAAGTGAATCATAAGTTGCCGAACCATTGATCAATAGATAATCTATCTCTAAGTAAATAAAATCTAACTTGTCTTGCGGTATTATTATAGGGCACGTTGTGGTTCTTCATAGTGTCTAAAGCCCTCCAGTCGGGAGGATTGCCGACATGCCACCCTCCAATAGCTGCACTGTCAATTTCCCACTGATCTCCTACATTCTGATCGTTTACAGTCTTTTGAAACACTCCTTCCGCTATGGGGGATCGGCATATGTTCCCTATAGACATAGAATGTGTTAAAATGCAACATCTTACTTTTGTTTCTTACAAATATAAGAAAACAATATGTTATTTTTAATAGGAGAAATATGTCATTACCCAAACAAATGAATAGCGCCTTTTTTTTAGGATCGGCCATGTCGGAATTAAATAATAAATTAGTCCAGAAAATATAATTTACAAGGTCTTGTTTTTGTAATTTGTGCGAAGAAAAGAAAACCAATAAACTAATAATTATTTTCCATCCAAGTACAACCACTCACACAGACTAGCTAAAGAATAGAGATAATCACTCAACTGTCATCATCTGATATAAATCTGTGCTCACGAACTAGGGCATAGATTATGAATATTACCCATGCAACAATCTACGCCACCCGATTACTAAGATCTTTTACATCCCTGCCAGTAAAACGAACCTCTTTAAAAATTCTCTTTTATCAATAATTTGTGCCGAATAAAACCGTTTACTGCATATCTGTTGACATTGACATTTTTCATGACACTAATTTAAGTTAAGGAGGAAGGTTTTCCATGTAACTACTTTCTGAGCAGGTTGTTAAAATTTTGTAAAAATATTTTTTTTGTTCTTCTTTGTTTTATGTGTATGTAGGTAATTAAATTACTTTTGATATTTACAATAACATGTCTTAGATTGTAAGAGAATGTTGTACACATCTTTTATTGGCGTACGTACCAGTGCTTAGTTTACATGAAATTTGAATATAAATGTATTGTGTGTAATGCTGTTGATGTATCATAATAAATAAATGAAGTAAAATTTAAGTCAGGCATAGGCTAGTACGTACCTACGTAAATACTACGTTTTTTACACGAAGTAGGTAGGTACATAACGGATGCTTAAACTATGTCTTGAAAATGAAGGATTAAATAACCTGACCAAAAAATATGTTACGAACAATAACGAGAATATATTTTTCTTCCAGTGCAGAAATACTGTTGTAATGTTTTTCCTAATTAATACTTCCCTATACATAAGTTACTCATGATTTTAATGATTATAAGATTGGTTGGATTTGGTTAAGCTCTTTCCTGAAATGGTATCATGAGGCTGAGATTCCACTAGAGATATGATAGCGGGGCGGTGAATGTAATTAAATAAATCTTGCTTGCCAAACGCCTTAATACTTAGTATATCTCTGATCGAATCTCAGTAGTAACAGAAACATGTTAGATTTTTTACAATCTGTTTTATTGTCATTCATAACAAATGTAACGAAAAATAAACAATATTAAAGCAGTTTTAGCTAGTTCTCAGTTTGAATTTTGCGATATACAGGACTCTAGTGTTCCGATTGTGGCCTGAGCGCTAATGCTTTCTTTTTTGGCTGGCAATCCGGGATATCATCGGATTTGCTGGTATCCAGGGGCGACAATGACCAATTACTAGCAGTTGGTTCGTTTGTTAATTTATCTTCTATTTATAAAAAAAAAAAACATTTGCAACCATTGACTTTATACGAGGAAGTATTTAGTTTCATTAACATTAATCTTATTAATGTTTTCCTAATATCGTACTTCGACTAATTCTCCACAATCATTAAATGTTAATGTTCTCAATCTTCGATTCGGTAGCAACGGAATTCTTTGCAATGCATATTCAATAAGTTCCTTGAGAGGTGCTTTTAAGAAATCTTTATAGTTGCTGAAAACAGTGATCCACGCTCTGTACATAAAGGCATCAGTAAAACCATCTGGAAATTCTTTTAACAATTCTTTCCACCGTATGTCTCTCCACGCTCTGTATGAAGACTCTTGTAACCTGAAAACATAATACATATATATTTTTTTAATAAATGTTATAAACAGATATTTACAAAAATAATTGAATTTAATTGTTATATTAATAAAAAATAATATGGTATATAACGCCATTGCGCTTTAATTCCATTGAATTGAAATATAAATCCAAATTAATAAATCGCTGATGTTATGTGATTAATAAACGGCTAAGATATTTATTATTAAAGTTCACGTATTTAGCACGAAACGTCCGCGTCTCAGACTCGTCTATGTATAATATAATTTTACTAGATTGTAGTTTCAGGGAAAATTTAGTGAAGGGCATTAAAGTTGAGACAAAGTATGAAAGTCAGGTTTGGAGTTGGATTCAAAGTTGGACTTAAGTTTATGGTCGGTGTAGGGTTCGAGGCCGTAGACAGAGTCGTGTTAAAAGTCGGAGTCGCGGGCCTAATTTGATTCGAATTTCGTCAACTTTAAGCCCGAACCCGACTGCAACCACTTGAACGACGATTTACGAACCGTATTAATTGAAATAATCCCATTTTTTGTACTACAATAAAAGGAAAAATATGGTGAAAATTAACGAAACGGTATAATGTCTATGTGTCTGTGAAAATTGATTTGATATAAGTGTGTTAGTTATCTTTAATACACACGTGAACTCTGAAAATAAGGGTTGTAAGCAGGATTTTAATATGGTCCCTCACGTTCGTGAGACCAATGTTCAAGCCACTAGATAATCTATATCTCATATAAAATTATAACAATTTAATATTAATATAAATCGTGATATTTAATTTTTGTTTTTATTATGATAAAATATTTATTTAATGAAAAATATTTTATTTAAATGTGGTATAATTTTTAAATGTGGTATTTATATAA
>DWPA01001757.1:0-17512 GCA_018251375.1 Calpodes ethlius
TTCACAAGAACCTGAAGTATAACATATACTGTAAAATCTCATATCAACCTTATTAAAATACAATTATATTTAATAGGGTATAAAAATAACAACATTTCTGTAAAAACATAAACGAAAACATTTAAAACTAATCCCATAACCTGATGATCATATTCAAAATAATTAGAAATGTAAAAAGAAAAGAACCACAGCCGCAATTGTAAGCGATTACAAATTGATTGATAGTCCTCGGGTACTCCTAAACAATGAGACTGCAATTGATTAAGGAAGGATTAGTATACATAATGTGTCGTTGACTCCAAAACAATTACGAAACAACAATGGACCAATGCTGTCTTTCTTTTTTCCTTTTTCTTGCTGGACTAAAGTTACACGGCCTGGTTAGAGAAAGACAGGATATCAATTTATTTATTTAGCCTGTACTGACCGCTATAAAAAATATTTAGAGGGAATAATAATATACCCGACGCAGTATCCTCCGTACCCAGTTTCTAGCTCAGATGAGAATCTGGAGGGTATATATTTTTTTTGGTTATAAACTTTTATAACAGGTACATACTGGGAGGCATTCAAAACCCTAGTAGGAGCAGCTGAATATTTTGCATTCATTGCCAGAAAATACATTTACTTTATAACATTATGATTCTTGTCACAACATAAAAAATATCGCATAGCATCGTCATACTTCTAGATGGAATCCCTTGAATTATTGATAGCGAAATAGTACGAGCCAATTGATCAATTGAAAATGATTAAATTCAAAGTATCAGTTTGGCACAAATAAGAAGTTGCATGTAACAAAATTATTGTGATATAATATCATTATTTTTGTATTTCTCGGGGTATTATTTTTTCAATTGGTTTATACTGACTACTCGTACTTGCCTCGAAATATACTTTATTGAATGCAAAATGAAAACGAATAAACTTCGGAATGTATATTTGTAAATTAGAAGTTTTTCAGGGTGAGGTAAGTAGGTACTTAGGTGAGTAAGTACTTTGCTAAGAATGTTTTTTATAGTTCATAGTAAGTTTAAAACAAAATAGTTACTCCTATGACATATTCCTTTCGTCGTTGTTTGAAACAAAATATTATTTTATATTCTTTCCTGCCTTTCAAATTATTTAATGCCTTATGTAATATATTATAATGTTTGTGAGTCGCTACATAGGAGGTAAACTTTAAAACTATTTGTCATTTAATAAACTACTACATTATCACTGAGTGTAGTGTAGTAAAGATTATATTTTATTTGAAATTATATCCGCACAAAGCCGGTGTAACCCGCTATTATATTATATTACAACAACTTGAATAGTTTTCGTTAAATGCGCTGGATTGCAAGCTTTTTCGCACTCCATTTAATTCGTACCTTCAATATTTACACCTACCAAATAAATTAGCAAGTCATATATGGAACTATTTAACAACTATGAAATTTAAGTAGTGTGTGAACTTGTAAGATGTATGCTAAATAAAAATATATATATTAAATTACTTACGGCAGTGTGACAAGGTTAGAAGATGTTACGAAGATAGTAATAGACGCGGAAAATTGGTGTAACGTGTCACACACACAATATAAGTTACATGCATTTACGTATAGTTATGAAATACACACGTTACAGTAATGTACTAATGTTTCGTAGTTAAATATAATAACTACAAAACAAAAATATAACAATCAAAGAAAATAAGATTTAATTTAACGAACGTACTGAAGCTACTTTTCTGAGGAAACATATCACCTAAGTATTTGTCATAAAATTGTGTTCTTATTTATATTACTTTTAAACTGCCTAAATATAACGCATACAAACAAGTTTGTGAATAAATAGAAGCATCTTGACTTCGTTATTTTCTACATCTGCTGTTAAACAAGAGCGTTAAAACAAGTTATTAAAAATATTATTTGATATTCTTTATTATTATTTATTATATTATTTATATAAAACCTACCCCAAACGTTGTTTGTGGAACTTCGAATGACTCCCATATAGTTATGATGGGGCAGCTATTGTACTGGTTTACTCCTTCTTTCCTCAAATGCATATACAGTTCCACTGCACCCCATTTGCCAAGCACCTGCTCGATGGGAATATCAAGGTATTCATTGTTTCCCACGCAAACAACTGTTGCATTTCCGTCCGTTTCATTCGAAATAAACGTTGAGCTTTCATCTCCTGAAGCCGCCAGAAACAGCAATAGGAAGTAAGGCAATCTCAACACCCAACATTGGAGTTCCATTTCGAACCAGATTCGATTTATATTCGTAATATAAATTCACATGCCTCTCACGGCTCGATTCCCTGTACAGATAACGATAATTTCATAACAATTGATTGGTTTTCGCGTGAAAATCGCGTACGCGTAAATATAGCGCGTTTAAGAGATCGACGCCGACTGACAGCCGAAGTAGCGAAGCGCGCTCCTGAGTCATTCGGCCTGATGCTATCACACTTGACCCGCGCCTTACAGCCTCGTAGAAGTTCCACGGTCATCATAATTGACTCATTCAACCCCTTGACCTCTGATCACACATAATATGCGGAAAGTGATTCTTATTGTTCTCAGGCAGAAAACGTATTTTACATTGTAATAATGACATTATGAAACGATATTAACAATTCCTAATATTTTTTAATCTCATTTTAAGTAACACATAATATTATTTATTTTATCTATTTAGGAACGATGTTTTAATTCGTCATGATGCAGAAGAAACGTTATTCTATGTCTATTATACGTTTAAAAAATAAATATAATAAGTAAATTACATTTTTAGTTGGTTAACTAAAGATATGTTATAAATTCGCCTGCCATATCAAGTAGCACATTCTATTTTATTTGCTATCTTTATAACACAATCATGAAAAATGTATACTTTATTTGTTAAAGAAACTAACTCAATCATAATTCACGGAAGCCAACGTAATAAACGCACACAAATAAAATATATCTCGTTTATAACTAAAGTTCCGTTATCTTCATCATTGGATTGCAATCACTCGATACTATGTAGGTAGTAACAGATATATACTTGGCCATGTCGTTGACGCTCTTAACTCTATGGAAGCAATAACTCGAGTCGGTATTTGTCGCAATGATCAAGATCTGAATGAAGATCACTAATTGTCATTGCTACACAATATCTCCTCTACGGAGAGGACGAATGCTCTCAATAATAAACATTGGAAGAAAAAGAATTGTCCTCGACTTTTACAAAAGCTTTTATTTACTTGTGTAAGCGGATCTTGTGAGTAAAATTTAAACTACTTCCCGGTGTTTCATCGAGTTGATTTTTTGTCAGAATATAATTGGATGAAAATGCAATTTTATGATGTCATGACGTTGGTTTGAGAAGCTGGCCATAGAACCTCTGAAAAGAAACGAAGTATCTCTATTGATTTTGAGCTCATTTGATCTATCTTTTAATCTGATCTGTATTGTTATCCAGATTATGATATTGAAGCCAAAATATGGGTACGATAAGAGCGTGTGTTTAAGTTTTAGGGTTCCGTAACCAAAACGGAATTTCGGCACATCCGTTCATCCTAAGCTGATCCAAGCTTATAGGTCCTTGGTGTTAAAAAGCTGTAATTTGATATTAATGTTAATCCTTCCCTAACACATAAGATGGTTGCTTAAAATCTCCAAAAAAAAGTTCTTTAGATACCTCACGTAAGGAATAGTAGGGAGGATATTCTCCTCGTCTATCCCATCGGGTTCAGAATCGTGGGATAGTTATTTAAAATAAAAACCTTACAGATCTAATCACAAACGTAATCTTTAAAATTGTCCCGCGAGAAAGCTGAATAAAAATAAAATCTTTTCTGTTCTAATACTGAATAGGATCTAACTTGCGCAATATTCCGAGTCCCTATAAATTTGTTGTCAATTAAGCCAAAAGTCAGAATTTTTAAATGACCATGTAAACATTCTAAATGCGTCACTAAACATACATAAAAAATGGGGGTGGTATGATGTATTAAGCAAACTTATTTATGCAAGTCAAGTATAGTTACTAGTATACTAGTGTATTTTCTAAGTTATTAGGGGAAGATCTGAGTTGCAATTACCAAGCTACTATCTTTTGTTATTATTTATGTATAGCAATAATGATGTAACACTGATATGGTCATTATAAATGCTAGTTACTAATTGATTACAAAGCAATACATAACACAGATAATAAATAAGTACATATGTACTACGATAGACTAACTAAAATAAATCATATGGCTTAAAATACATTTCTAAATATATTTTATATTTTTGATGGAATACCTATGATGTATGTATTTAAACCCATTAGCATAGAATAGTTACATACTTACGCAAAGCTACTACGCTAAGTACGGCTATCTACACTATTGCTAATAGCTCACATAATGAAAAACACCTTGAGACCACGACAGGCTAAACGATTACATCTTCTTATATAACGCTGTTACATTTACACCTTTACAATACACATTAATATAATAACACACAGTATAATGACAGTTGGGCTGTCAAATTTTGGAGGGAAACGAACATTTTATTTAAACAGAAACTTATTTCTCCAATTACATCTGTGAAATTTAAATTACGTAATCTAGTCTTACTTTTTTTTTAAATAAAATCAAAGATACTTTTTAAGCGTTAAAGTAATAATATTAGTTAATGAAACTGTGTATTATTATTCAAACGCTGCCATTTAATCATAGTATTTATTTAATATAAGCGATTATTACCAAAAACAATTAAAAGTATGTAACTTAAAGAAACTTGAAGTAAATATTCTAAATTTTATTAAAATTATTATTTAATCACAAAGTTTTATTGGAGCTTTTCTTAGAGCCGCCTGTTTCAATTTGCAATAACAATAAGGTTACAGAAGATTTTTTATAAGGAAGAAGTAATAAAATAAGTTAAAATAACAAGCTAGATAAAAACGTAGTCAGTAATTGGTACTTCAAAATAACAGAAAGAAAATAAACAACTTACTTGATCACTCGGCTCTGCGATGTGAATTACGATGCAAGTTTTCGTGTAATCCACCCTCGAATCTCCTGCAAGATGCTGTATAAACTCCACTCCATACCACATCCCGGTCAAACTGTCCACCCAAATACCACTTTGAGGAGACCTGTTCACACAATACCCCCTATTCTTCATAAACGGCATCTCATAAGGACTATACCCTGTATTATAAACTTCACCATACCGAGGCGTAGAGTAACCTGGATACCCTTGTTGGTAACTCGTTCCCATGTAATGGTTCGTATACGTATACGGTCTACTCGTGCTGTACCCTGGACTATAATTCGGATACCGAGTCGCTTCTGGAAAATTCGCTAAGTCGTTTCCATAGTTATTCTTAAACGAATACTGGTTATAAAGATTCGATATCGTACTATAGGTGCTGTAACTGGAATACGGCGTGCTTTCACCATATCGTTGATAATTAGCACACTTAGCGGAGTATAGTGTGGTGAAGAATATGATTAACCGGTACATTTCTCCGTGTATTTCGTTGCGTTATCTGTACGTGTCTGGTATCGCGTGATAGTGGGTGGCGTCATTAACGTGTGGCTACAGAACCAACTATGGGAGTGGGACGTAAACTAATTAGATGCAATTATCATGAACGGGACTTCGTAGCATTTCAAGTTAGAACCGAATCAAATTGAGTGAAATGACTAACATCCTTAATTAGTTAAATACTTTGCTACCCGATTGATTGTCCTTGTTTGCAACTCCTTTTTGGTAGGAGTAGATAAAGTCTTAGTCCCTTAGGATCATTAAAGAAATACAGAGTAAAAAATTAAAAATTTTGTTAAGAATTATAGATACGTAATAAATATAGTTTTATATATAAATATGTTATGTATTTTTATGTCAGTAGCCTGTAATCTTTAAAATGCAAATAATCAGAAAAACCATCTGATGGTCAGTGCCTTTATCCGTATGTAGGTACGAATACAGAGCAACCTATTATCCTTAACTTAAAAACGTTTTCGATATCACAGAAATATTAACCTATATGAAACGAAGAACACTGCGATCGAATTAAAGAAAAAAATAGATGGTTTATTTAAAAATTGGTGATGCTGTCCAGGTCAGAAAAGAACCCTAGCACAATAGAATGTCATTTCAATGAACGTATGATACAGAAAACAACAACCTCCAAGTGGATTACCCAGATGTCATTATTTTGCATATTAGTTGTGTGTGTCTGTGAGTATGTTTGTGTGCGCGATCAGGCGCTTTTTTTCTGTTTCTGTCCAGCCAGTTATTTATATTAAATATAGACTTAAGACAAGTAATACATAGGTTAGCCACTCAGGTTTTTTAAATTCATAAGTTTAAAGCATATGTATAGATTTTTAATAATCTAATTATCATCACAGTTAATATATCATAACTAAATAGTTTTCGTGATAAGCCCAGCTCTTTACATGCCAAATATGTAATATTAAAGACACAAGGGTAATAAATTATAGATAATTGGATAATCTGTCTTGTTTGCACAGAACAATAGAAGGCTTTATCGCTGTATACGATATATTTCAGTCAGCTCATCTGGTATTTAAGTACCTATTTACCGATTACCAACGAAACAAGTCAGATAATGAAATAATTATTCATAATGAAACTACTTATGAATAGCACCTAGAAGCCAGACCAATTGCTAACTTTTGCGTTACAATTAAGGCAATTTGCTTTTAAACGATGTTTCCTGTTCACCGTGATCCAGCTGACGACCTCGCACTAGAAAGGTCGCCAGGCTAAAAGTCAGAAGCCACCACATCCTTCCAGACAATTAGGTATTATGACGCTTTGGCCTAATTTTCATGATTTTGATTGTAAAAACGGCAATCTAGCTTAGATTGTACAGCAAGGTGATGTTAATTATGATGAAATGAAGTCATATAATATATGTATGGGTACCCATCTTCTGGGCCAGAGTGAGGCAACTTTGTTTATTTTTTCATTTAAGCTGAGGCAAACGCATTATTAATAAGAAATTTATAGACGACAGTAGGTGCATATTGAGAGACACAAAATCCAAGAATACACTTAGTTACCCCAACTCTCTGTCCCTCACCACTCAGTTCGCCTATGAATTTGTAGGTAATGGAATTATATTAATAGTTCTCTTTATTGCAACAAAGATACTGCCGATCCGAGGGTAAACGATATCTTTCTTTCCTATTTGACTCAAGATTTATAAAATAGAAACACAATTAGGTACATACAACATATATGTATTCGATAGACGTTTAATCAAATAACAGAGGAAACACTAAAAGTACCGTAATGCGATTGCTGTCATTAGTTAATTAGTATTATTAAACGAAAGCCTTAATTATATTGATTACTAACGTATCAATACTCTTATCTGCATTATATAATTATAATCTTAATTTTCGAGTCGGTTGCCTAGCAACTGTCCAAGAGACAAAATTTTATGCTCTAACTAATAGAGAGTTTACAGATAGATTATTGAAAAGGGCCTCTAGTGAATATATTGATGTATTTTTAACCGTTGTTTAACGTGTAACATATTGAGAAATCACGGTAGCTACTCCTTCTCGAGACAATATACTTGATAATACAAATAAAGCTAAGTAAACTTTGCGACAAACAAAAGTTTATGAGATATTGAACATTTAAAATACGGTGACGCTTTTCTTTCAAATTTTAGTACTTCGTTTAAATGACTTTTAATATATTTTTTAATCCGTTATATAAAATAAAATATAAGGTTTATAAACATATTTAGGTATACATACACATATTATGGTTTACAAATATATTAGGGTAACAATAACAACAGTATTTTTAAAATAAGCAAAAACAAAAATAAAATATTCAAAAAGTACAAAACTACCAAGAATCTTACGTTACTTGTATAGTATTACTTAAAATTAATATCATTTCGATATAAAAACTACAAAGAATAAGGACGACAAAAAAATATTTGACATCGTAATTGCCATTGCAGAGTTTACACACACAGGTATAGTATTGGACACTGAAAGCCCTTTGTTGGAGATGATATTGTGAATGCCGGCTAGATCTTCAGCCGTCAACTCATTCTCTTTTCTGGCTAAAACCACCGTGAACCGCTGGATCCTCATACAGAAATTGAGCACCAAGTAGTTGTCAAACATCTTTATCACCTGGATTAGTCCGCCAAAGTTTCTAATATTTCCTAATGCTGTAAGAATAAATAATACATTATTTGATATATACTTTTTAAATGTTTATAGTAAAAAGCGATCATTCTGCCATGATTCTTAAAGAGTCTTAAAAGTCGTCTTCCCAACGACCTTATACATACAAGTATTTAAAGAGAAAACTTTACAGCAGTTAAAACTAGATGAAAAACAAAGATTTCTGAGAGCTTTTAATAAAATACAAGAAATTGTAATTATTTTCACGACATAAGGTATGACAAAATTTTTGTCACATAATACTAACTTAACTTAACCGACCTCAAATAGGTAACTTTTATAGTGTAGGAACAGGACCTTGCAAACATTTACTTCCACTTTCTTCGATACCTATGAGCTCTAGGACTAATAAGTATCTATCTATCTATATATATATATCTATCTTTTATCCTATAAAAGTCCTCTGCTGAACATAGGCCTTCCCTAATTTGTGCCACTCAGACCGATCCTGAGCCTTCTGAATCCAGTATTAATATAATAATAAATAAAATAACATAATAAGTATCTAAAAATAGTCTAATCACTGGCAATAAGTAAAATTTTCACTGAATTTAATCATTAAAGCATTAGACGTAGGTACAGATATATCGGATTGACTTACATCTGTTTGGAAGATCCATTGGCCAAAATCCTTTCAGTGCAGTATCCACAGCGAAATAGTAATCAATTTGCATATCTTTTTCATGCCATTCGAGGACGAAATGTCGATTGGGTTTTTCTTCAATAAGACCAGGATATGGCTGGAAAAACGACGAATTTTGCTGGAATAAAAATGCTTAATTAAGTAGTTATATCAGAAGTTAACTAGAACTATCATAAGCTATAATTCCTTAACATACCAAAAAAAACGACTCAATTATATCTCAAAAACATTTATAACACAATCCATAAATAAAGTACCCTTAATAAATGTATTAAATTTACACTACAAAATATATGTTTTCATAAGTATTTATTAAAAGAAGGTCCTAATTAAATTGGACACGTAACAGCGAAAAAAATAAGTTTTAAGATTTACAAGAATTGAATACTGTTGGATAAGGAACGTGTACCAAGACTCTTTCTTCTTTTATATTATACAATCCAGAGAATCTGATAGATACGGGGAAAATTTCTTGAAGGTTATTTGTTATTGGTAAGCAAACAATAACATTATTATTACATTTGCAAAATATGAGTTTTTTTTTATGAACAGAAAATATATTCCGCCTGTAAAAGTAGCTAGTTGGTTTTTGGTTGGAATAAAGAAAGGTTGCGGCAAAATTTTTATTGATTACATTAAAAATTTCCTGCTGTACGAAATATTTAATGAGTTTTAAATCAAATTTAATAAAGAAAAAATTGTTATTAATTTTGAAATATACTTAAAATTAACTAAAACTATACCGTCTAATCGTCACTACACCTCTATCTTAAATAACAGTAAAGAAATTAAAAATTCTTTATTGCACTATGTAGATACATTAGACGGATTTAATGGTAACACATCATTAAGATTGTTAGTACTTGCATTATTTAATAAAAAAATACGAAAACCTCTTGGATTAGGCTTCCTATATCTTTAATTGATAAAATTAACTCATAAAATAAAAGATAGATTGTCAATAACTTCTAACATTAGTCAATTTTTATAATTTAAAAATGTTATTGTCACCTTACCTGTTTGTAAAATTCTTTAATAATAATGTCGATGCATTCGTATGTCTTTTTCGTTTCGTATACTTCGTTGTGAGAAATAATTTCTACGGCATTCCACACTCCCGTGATTTTATCTAAATTTATTTCACCGATATATGGAGAGAGATCATCGCAGTACTCAAGATTGTCACATCGAGCAAATCCAAAAATTAAAATAATCAGGAAACATTTTTTGTACTCCATTGGGCCCAAAGACAGTATCACCATTACTTCTCTAACAACACTCGCACAGTCAAAGCGAAATCAATACTGTTTATTTTTTATTTAAGTTACTCCATTACATCATTTAGTACATACTACATGATGAATAAAACATTAGTATTTAGATGACACCACAACAGACAGATCCATTAGTCATAGCTGCGTGTAAGTTCTCAAATACAGCGTCAAAACTTTAAATATTTCTTCGGTCGTTCAAGATCAAGATTATTTTCTCGATCTTATAAATAGTCAATACCAGAAAAATTGTTCTAAATCTTTTTACCTACTTACACTCGTACAAATCGTTGATGAACACTTCAACTTTGCCATACATGTGTTAGGTACTTACATTTTATCATGATGCGCAATACCTCCATGGTTTACATTCAAACGCTAATGGACTTGCATATTGATATGCTCCGATGACTTATTTTCTGTTCCGTGCGGCTCTATTGCTCTAATTGTTACATTACTGTTCCATGTTACATGTTCTATTTATCAAAAATATACAAAATACTCGGGGTAGGTACGCCACTTACTTATATATTTAATTGATATAATTAATAATTAAATTTCTAATAGTATTATTATTATTTAAATAAGAGACTTCAACTTTATTTTCAAATACTTTTTCTTTTCCAGGGAAATCAAATGATTGAGAATTCAATAAGAAAACATTCATGCATTATAGATAACTTTTTATTTTCATCAAGAATTTTAAACACAACTGTTTTATAGGCTGCATTAATTGAATATTGACATATGACAAATTGAATACAAACATTTTACTTGCTTAATAAATTTACCAAAATTTTAACAGTAAATATGCATATTAATATAATAATAGTAATACAGGAAAAAATATACGAATAAAACTCTATAACGCTCTTATAATATAATTTATTTAACCATTCCATTATTATTAAATTGACTTGAATTTTTTGATATACAGTAATTATAATCACAAAATTACAAATAAAATAATAGTAGAATGCAAACTATTACAGTAGTATTCCATACAAAGTTAGTACAGGCAGCACATACAGCTGTTTGCCGAGTAACAATTGGCAACTCGAAGTTGTAGAACTCCTGTTTATATTTGTGCCATTCCCATCTCTCAACCCTCGCAGGAGATCTACGCAGTATTAATGTAAATATTCCGCCGCTGCCAACCTCCGAGCAATGATTAATTATCAGCATATGAGGCGATGCTTTCAGTATCCGGATTACATCGGGATGCCTCGGAGGGTTATCTGGATACCAGACTTCTGAAAGAAATTCATAAGAATTAAGTTAAATTATTACGCTGCTACCCAAATTGAAGTGATTGCAGGTCGTCGAAAGTTTAAACAAATATTTCATTAAGGGATCTCTAATACTATGCTCATGGTCGACAATCATACCCACCGATACCTCTGGATGCCATAGCTCTTTCCCAAGGAGTCGTCTTTTCCGCAGTCCATAATCCAGGCGCTTCAGGATAGTACAAGTAGACTTGTTCCATTGTTTGTCCATCTTCGTCCCATAATATTCGTACACGTCTAACATCGTATATGTGTCGCTTCACCTTTCTCTTAAGCCTTATATCGAGCCAGGAACCTGCCAAAGAATCTCCAGACCATGGATTGCTTTTATATGATCGCCAGTTCTGATCGCTATAATTATTATGGAGCATCTGAAAAAAGAAAGACAAAAAGTATGACCAACAGTTTGATACAAGTACAATGATACTAGCAAATGATACGCACAGACCACTCCAGCCAATCATTTCTGTACTCGCTGGTCACATCAGTGATATAGAGGCTCACGCAACCAATTGTATCTGGCCTGTTAGTCCTGTCAGGAGTATGTTGAGCGTACCCGACACCGTACCACAGACCATATACGTCGTCCATATCAAAGTGGTGCGACCATCGGATTCTGTCACCGCAAAGACCTTGAACTTCATAGACCATTGAAGTTAAGAATAAGAAATATATCGGCGACGTAAACATGATGTCAGTTGGAACAACGCGGAGAATATGGGACAGGCGGGCGGTAGCGACCGCTTCGTAGCCAATTAGCGAATTGGTTCAGGTGATGTTTGTCCTCTGTGCAAGGAATGGCGCAATATCTGCATTATGATTCATCGCTTGTTATTACGTCTAATTCATGATTTATCTTCATACACTCAAGTACCGATATTTTTTAAAAACTTTTCTCTAACACTATTTTACGAACTTGAAGGAGTTAAAAATGTAGTTTAAATTACATTTTCATAGTATCTACATTACATTACAGAGTTTTTTTTTAATTTAGACGAACACTGGGATTCTTGGAGCTGGTGAACTGACTTGGAACGTGGTAATGTCGGATGTCTCTAAGTTCCGTACCACTCAATTTAATCCCGACGATATACGATACAATCCGTGGTGGAAGGATAAATTACTTTACCTCAGCTTGCTCACTCACCAAGAAATATTTTAATGCGTTTCGCTCGCAGTATTGGGGACATAATAATATTAAACTCCTTTTTATTGGACTATGATTCCTTAGTGTTACTAAAGTATCATGGCAACAGTGACCATATACCATCATGTATCTCTTCTACTAGTTTGTTGACTAATTACAAGGAATTACAATTCGATTCCTGAAGACCGTGCAGTTATATGGCGACATAATGAAGTATAATATATTATTGTTTACTTTTAGGCATTACGTTTCTGACTGTTTACGACTTTGACTTCGCATACATTCATAATTTGCCATTCGCAACACATTAAATCCAAGTGCGGACTGTATGCCTGTTTTGATTTATTTATTAAAAGATATATTTAGATATTATTGATACTTCGTTTCCAATTAAATATTAAAATTAATTAAACAACAATTTATTTTGAAAGTATCAGACGTTACGGGGTTATTGAAATAGATTAATAATTATTATAATTTGATACCCAGTCTAAACAACTCAGTTGCTATAAATTTAGTCTTGAAAAAACTTACACATTTCAGGGGCGTTACGCCAAATACTGTTGGCCAGAAACCTATGGCGTTCTTAAATCGATAGCCTAATACCTTTTACCGTATTCCGATTAATAGTTAAATAAGAATAATTTACTTCCACACATTCTTAAGTTACAAAGCTATTAACTTAGGGATTATCTTAGGTACTAACTTATATAATGGCTTGTAACTAATGTAGATAAACTTGATGATTTTGAAAATTCACCTCTAACTCGCTTTATATAACTTTACGTCAATTGTCTATCCAAATATGGTGTTAGCAAGAAAAATTAAAGTTGAAAGAAAAATAAAGATACTTGGCTACGAGTATAACAACGCATGTTGACCTCCCACGTTTCAGCTGAGGTCGACAGTATAGGTGCTCCGAAGTACCTAGCCAAGTACCTCTGTGACTGATTTTTAATTGCATTGCAAGGTGAGTTGTGTTAAGGCTGCTTTCATAAACGCCACTAGATCGACTACACCAATTCCCTGTTCGTATCAACGAGGTTATTACTTATGAGTACACTCAATACTTCGCTGGTCTCATACAAGAGGAGAGTGAATAGGCTTTTTATAAATTAGTGCGCTTAACATCCTAGACTTCATCGCCACTTACCGGGTGGATAGTAGTCAAGCATTGACTTATCTTATGTAAAAAATAACTCAGTTAAACCTTGGTGTACATTTACAAGGTTTTTTAGATATGTCTATGGATATAATCTGCTTCTACAACTTAGTTTTTGTTATGCTTCGGTTGCAATAAAAACCTGGATAGAAGGATAGATTTCACAGTTCGCTTCATGATTTATTTTCTATTGGCATAAAATATCGCACCCGTACTTTCTACTACATCCGTTACGGAGAAACTGGAGAAAAATTTAAGGTGGATTGTTTCCCACCTAAAAACCGGTTTGACAGTTTTTAAAGGTAATAAAAACGATGCTGTATATTGGACGTTCTTATTCACGTTTTCTTTTGTTTATTTTAGTTTCGTGTCTTTAGATCAAAATAATCAATTCCCAATTCCCTCATAATTTAATATTTCAAAAAGCTTGAAAACTAAACGTTAGCTACGAATATATGAAAATTTAAAAGTTACTATATCTAATTTACTTCCATTAAAGTTATAATGGGTAATATTAAAATTCTCTGTGTATTTTATGAGTTAAAACTGTTTACAAGTGATTTTATAACCAGTATATTTTTCAGAAACGAAAGCTTTATAATAACCGATTAGTTAAATATATATTTAAAATAAAAAAAGACTCGAGTAATTTCAGTAGCATCTTTGCTATTATACGTCTCGTAAGATAAATTAATAAAAACAAACGTTAAATTTATTTCTTATAAACATACAGTCTCCGTTATATTCCGCTACTGTTTGTAACAAAAAATCTTAGTAGAAATTGTTATTTATAAGCCTACAAATGCAGGCAACGTTCTTCCTTGTTTGTTGCACTTAATACATAATCAAAATTTGAATTTTTGTACTTTAAAATATTCCCTTTTTCAGAACACCTATTTCATTTAAGGTATTTTAATCTTAAATTATCGGCGCAAATATGTTTTATACTGTTTGCAGTTACATAAAGTATATATATATATATATATATATATATATATATTTAGATTACGTATACAATATTATTACTTGAAGATAATATATTTTGAAGATTATAATCGACATTTACTTTAGTGTCCATTTTTTAAAATTTTGTTATATTTTTTTGTTACATTCGAAAATTATGATAAAAGAAACATAAGGATAATGTTATATCAGTCCATTTTTTATATATTCACTGAACAATCAACACAATATTTCATTTAAAATCTGTAGCTACCCATATACAAATCATTGTCTGAACGTAAATGTATGTGCCTAATTTTAAATGCCACTGTTATCCATACACACCCAACCATAATATTGTAACTTATAAATGATATTTTAAGATTAATAAAGTAAATATTATGTAACATGTATCTAAACTATTAACTACTAGCTTTCGCGTGATTCCAGGCTATCCATACATGACTTTACGTCAATGACATTTACGACACACAAGGAAAGTTTTTCTTTTAAGTGTGGATAAAATACGTGGAAACTAAAAAGTTTGCGTATATATTGCTGAAGAAAACGCATTCTCCATACAAACATTCATTCCTTATTGCACCCTTTTAACCTTTATCCTAACAACAAAATGTACCCTATGGCCGTCTCGTGGTTCTATGTTACCTCCTCACCAATTTACAGCCAAACAGGTTCAGCAATTCCTGAGTTATAAATAGTACAACTAACACGACTTTCTTTTATATTTATATAGATTAGGAATAAGTATTATTAAATAAAAAATAAAGGCTTACACACCATACACTAGGATTCCCTGTGGTGTGTGACGTCAGCACTAATAATACGTCACTAAACCTACAACCTCAGTACAAACATTTACCTATCTGGCACAAACATTTGCCCCGGCTGAGAATCCAACCCGGGATCCCCAGCTTTGCAAACACGATCAATATCAGCTAGGCTACGAGGTCATCAAAACACAAAATGTAACGTAACTTTAAAATTTACCTTTTTTACAAAATACTTTTACATTTTTCCGGTGTTATTTTTTACTATTTTTTTATAATAGCGTCCATTTTGTGACGAACTTAATTTAATTTTTTATATAACTGTTCAAGAATTTTAAATATTTTCTTAAAACTACAATTAGTTAAGTGACAAAAATTAAACAACATTATAGTCCAAAAGTATAATAAAAGAATGATACTAAACTTGCTTCGTTGAATATAAATTACTTGTTCACATCAAAGTAAATTGTAATTGGATCTCCAAACAAAAACCCATATTAACAACATTATAATACTTGGCATGCTCAGAGCAGCGGCTGAATTCTCACAAACGCGTTTCAAGGCCGACGTTGAAAGGTTTTTGATAGAAAAGATGTTGTGAATGCTGGCCAGGTCTTCAGGAGTTAACTGGTTCTCATTCCTTGCGAGAACTACGCTGTACATTTGCGAGTGCGGCAGCCTCATGCAGAAGTTCAGCACCAAGTAGTTGTGGGCTACCCGCAACACCTGAATTACGCCTCCAAAAAATCTGTACATTTTTTCTACGGCTGAAAAAATAATTTGATTGATGATAGCAACATAATCACAATAATTTATATATAATATTATGTAAAAACTGTACATCTAATGTATTCATACACACTCATACACACGCCTAAAGTATTCAGTACGTAATCCACATGTAAAAATAATTCCGACGACCCTATTGGCTATGTGACGTGTCTGGATTTCATTGCCTATCGAGGATTGTACAATATACAAATAATACAATTGTACCAATACTCTGGAATGTTTGTTGTTTCTTATGTCTCAAATATTTTTACTCCATGGATGTTAGGCGGTGACTGCACATATATTTACATTGTAACATATATTTATACGAACGCTTAGGAAACTCACATTTGAAATAGATAAATATTACATAAAGAAGAAGTGTATTCAGTTAAATTTTATGTATAAGAAATGTTAGAAATAAATTTATTAAAGAAAATTGAAAAATTACTTTGTAGTGTTACCCTTTTAAAAATTAATTAACGATCTTGTTTCAGAAATGTATCTAGTGCATATAAAGTCATCTAAATTTAAGTAGTGACTGCAAAGGACTGAAATTTACTGCCACCTTGAAGTATAACTGCAGCTCTATGTAATCCCAATCACAGATGTACATTGTAGACTTAATACTTATTAAATATCGCAGCATATGTCCAATCAAGCTAAGCTAAGAGTACAAAACTTTATACCATGTATATTAAAATTAAAGTTAATAAGTTCAATAAACTATAATCATTCTGTTTGTTATACGCTATATATAATGGTAATATCAAATGCACTTGCTAAGTATTCAACACATTATTATGTACCAAATCACGTGCCATGATAACAACCAGACTGATCATCTAATACTTATAAACTTGTTTATTGTACATGAAATCAAATACATACATCCATTCGGAACGTCCGTTGGCCAAAAACCTTTATGCGAAGTGTTCACTTTGATATGATAATCATCTTGCCATAGACCTTCATGCCATTCGAGGACGAAATGTCGAATCCGATACTGCTCAGGAAGGCTATAAGGTCTGTTTCCATACGGAGAGTTCGTCAACGTTGTGTAGGGAGTCGGTGGGGTTGGCTGAAATAAAAAAAGAAAATAATAAGTGATATCCTCCAGATAAAAAATACTGGAATAAATAACAATGAAATACACAGAGCATAATAAGTTACACAACATTGAATTATGTTGCACTATCTCTGCCAAAGGTTATATTAGAGCAAAAATTATTCTTATATTGTATGTATTTAGTGTCGAATCACTGATATTTGT